>VDFB02367360.1:0-14918 GCA_007258455.2 Sequoia sempervirens
AAGGTTGATCTTTGATCATCCCCCGAGACATTTAGGTCAGTCCTATAGGAGTCCGTCATAATAAACTGACATCGCATCAAGTGTATCTTCATCTGTAAATTGATCAAGTCGTCAGTCGAACTACGTGGTCTCTGCGTGTATAACGTAGGCAAGGCTAATCTATCGATAAGCCCCCGAGGCCCCTAGGATAGGTCTTTAGGTTAGTCTCTTGGTCAAAATCTCAGAAAATCCCAAAAACATTGGAAAATCGAAAATCAAAACATTTGTAAAACCTCGAAAAATTACCAAAAACAGCCTCAAAACATTGCAAAATTCCAAAAACATCCAAATATTTGAAAAATCCATCCACCTCATCTCGCTTACACTCGCAATAATCAATCATCCATAATAAATCGTCATCACCCTCAACCTTTGGTAAAACAGTCAGAAACAAGTCTAGCAGTCAAATGTGAAAACCTAAACTGTCAAAATCTCAAGTATAGGTCTGTCGGCAAGCAAGTTGATCAACTCTTTTCTTATCAATGGCATATAAATCATAAATCAATTTCATCATCATTTGATACAAAGCATTTCCTAGGATCCGTTCCGACAATGGGCACTTTTATCAAATCAACCACTTTGGGTAAACAAAACGACGTGTCATTAACATGTCCTAGGATCCGTTCCGACAATGGACATTATCTTTTGGCAATGAGTTTTGGCTCCCATCTTTTGAAACACATTCCTTTGGCTAGAGGTATGAAGAACATTGGCTTGCTTGTATACTTGATCTTTTCTTTTGATTTATCATATTGCGCTCATTCCAAGGACCTCTCGATGATATCCGAACGAAGGATTTAGAGAGAAAGGAATGGGGCAACGATCATTATTATTTTGTCTGCTATGCTTGTTGGACGTTCTTGTAAAATAACTTGGCGAATACTTGCTTTGTTAGATATGTATGGAGGATGTTTCAGATAGCTTCTTGACTATTGCATTGATTGGTTATACCTTTCCGTGTTTTGGTCCGAGATGAAGACTTCTAAAAGTGCATCCTAGCAAGGTTTCCGTATGTCAAGTGTGAACAAGAATACTCCTATCTGCTTGTTGAGTCAAAGTCCATCACACTAAGTACCACGCCATCCTGGTCCTTCATACCTTGATGCATCGTACTTAGGCGTGTTATCAAAAATAAAGTAAGTGACCCTTTGAAAATCCCAATCCTTGATAAGCGAATCATCATCATCAGCATTTATCTATCATCTATCATCATTATCTCTAGTAAAGTCTCGACCAATCATGGACTTGTTGGATCCTCTTGTCATCATCTCATTCCCGCACTAACATCATGCATCCGTCATGCATCCATCATGCATCCATCTTGCATCCATAAATCATCAGTATTTTTGCATATCGTCTCATGCATATCGTCATCGCATAATATAGATCTGTTAGTCACAAGCATATCACCCATCATTCATTGCATAATCCACGACGTATCACATCATCCATCTCATCCATCTCATATCATATCATCATTTTAAGTTGTTTAGGATAACATAGATTTTGTTATTCTAAGCATCTTGAAAATCATCATTGCATCGTCATCATAACCGTCCATTTTAGACCTCTTTGCTCGCGGTCGACCCTCAAATCAGATCTTTTAAGCTTTCGATCTTTCGAGGGGCAATGTGATGTAGCTAACTTTCGGCTGAACATCTGAAAAATCATGAAATTTTTAAATTCGGTCGTGACAAGTTATTCTTTGAACCAACGCCAACAAGTACATTAGCTTCAAGGGGAAAATGTAGACATGCAAAATTCACATTATGCATTCGATCAGATTCGGTCAAATTAGCTCTTACATTAGGCAAATTCATCACTTTCATCCATTCATTAAATAAGTTCATTTATCATATAAATCCTTATCATTCAACCTTCATCTTGCATCATCCACTTAATTAAATAAATCAGGAATCCATTTAAATCAAATCCTAAATCATTTTCCATCCTTTTCTGATTTAAATAAATCAATTATCAAAGTCGAAAGTCAAATCGGTTAATGAAGCATTAAATCAGCATAATCATCATCTAATCCTAATCTAATACTAATCACATCCCACTTGCATTATCTAGATAGCCTAGCCACTTGCACAATAAATCAATTTTATTGATTTATTAAAATCATTTTCTTTCAACATGACAAGTCAAACAGGGCATTTCTTGCTCTTCTTTCTTGTCCCCCTCTCAAAATTTATTGCAAATTTGAATTCAAAATTTCCCCCTCTTGGGCACTCTTCCCAAATCTTGCACACACATCACCTAATCACATGATGACAAGTGTTCTCAATTCATTGGCTTGTTTTTGATCCCACATTGGTCCCTCTTCAACATTCAACATTTTGAAAATCTTTAAATACAAGCATCATCCTCAAGCAAATCCTTCACAATCTTCACAATTTCATGCAAGGTTACTCTCTTCACTTGAGATTTAATCTTGTTCATCATCACTCCACCATCTCCATTTGCATTTGCACAATTTGAGCTTTGGTCAAGGATTGGGAAAGGGTCACTAGCACAAGTGACACCAATCCAACTATGAAATAGGTAATTTGGTTTTGTTTTCATAATGCTTTGGTCTTTTTAATATCATTTGCTGCATTTGGAAGCATTTCTAAGGTATTTCATAGAGGCATTTTAGTAGAGTTTGCATAACACTAACCCATGCTTGAAGTGTAGTTTGTTTGCAGATTTTGAAAAAGATGCCTACACACACCTGAATGCAAGGGTGACACTTGTCGATATGACACATCCACACCTGTTGTTTATGATTTTCATCACAAACACATTATTTATATAGCAGCTTGAAAGAGCTTGGCTTTAGCTTGTTTCCACTTGGGTTGTTCCCTCCTTTCGAAGCAAGGAGGCAGGCCCTCTAAAAATAAACAAAAGCAAGGAAGTACATTTGTATTTCAATCTCCAAGTTCACATGAAGCAAGGAGAGAACACACACACTACCTTTTCCCTACACTAGCATGGGGTTCATTTTAATCCAAATTGAAAGATGTGGGTGATTATACAAAATGTCAAGGAATGTTTTTGATTCTCAAGATCGCCAAGTGGTGCGAGAGAAGTGCATACACATTCAATGAAAAAAATGTAAATCACAAAACATAGAAAACACTTTTTAATTTTAACCCTCAAAGAAAAGGTGAATTTATTTTATGCACCAAATGAAGTGTTAAATTGTATTGTTCAATTTTAAACCCAAAGTAAAATGATGTGGGGGTTCATTTTAATCCTGTTTGAGTGTTCATTTTAAAACCCAATTGAAAGCTAGTGTAGTCCTAAAGTATAACATGAAAAGCATGATAAACGGGTTATAATTTCCCCAAATGTGTCAAAACACTTGTTATAATTATAAGATTTAAATTCCTTTTTCTTCAATTAAGCACTCCATTCTCCTCTTCAAACCTACAATCCATGTTCCAAATGTTAGATGAAATCAAGAAAACAAGATGTTAGGTTTAGATAAATGATTAAGCATTAAAACCATATAACCTAGACCAAGTTGTAATTTGATTTGACTTTAGATGAAAAAATGGAAAATTTAACTCCACCAAATTTTAAAACACCTATACCATTGTGTAGAGTATGAAATTCATTTAAAAAAAGCTTCGAAAAAGATGTCCGTATGACCAAGATATGACCATTTTAAGATAGACTATAAATGCAAGAAAATGATAGCATCACAAAAGAAATATAGTGACACCATGTGTAAATTGTGACGCTTTTCTCAATTATGGCGACAATTTTTTCAATTATGGTAATGCTTTTGCAAAAGCGCTGCTCTAGTGAATAATAATGTCACTTTGGTGAATAATAATGTTGATTTGGTGAATAATAGCATCACTCTGGTGAAAAATAGCGTTGCTTTAGCTTCCAAAAGTGCCACTCTAGCCCAAAAACTTGCAACTCATAGAGTTTTTAAGAAAAAATCATCAAAGTTAGTAAAGCCCTCCTTCTAGTACCAGAATGTGATCAATGGATTAGTATGGGTCGATTACACTTGATCTATGATGAATCAAAGCATAATGAGGCCACTAACGTCAATCTCAACCGGATCAATCAAGTATAAATTAAACCAAGCATCCATTAAAACTAGCATGCTAAACTATGAAAGCTTTAAAATGCCTACTCTAATCCATTTGAAACTTATCCCATTGTGGAAGTGGTGTCGCATTGATGTGGAAAGATGACCCTTCCCAAGTCCCGTGGATAAATGAGCTAGTTCTAGTAAGTTTTATTGAAGAAAACTGATGGAACATTTGTGAGATGTGTGATGAAACATGATTTTAAAGCTAAATGAACATGATGAAAGCTATTTTAACATGATTTATGCTAAGATGACCAAGATGTGTGGCGAAAATCTAATCTAAATAGATTTTAAGCTAAATATATTGAAACCATAATTACCAAATAAGCTACATGAATGCATCTATGTTACCATGGAAGCCATTAATGGAAGCTAAGCTAATTAATGCAATTAATTAAGCTAAATATTATGCTAAATAAATACTAATATGAGTGTGAGTGTGAGTGATTTAAACATCATAATTTTTCTATGAAAAGGATGGATCTATTTGTCTCCAAATAGTGACCTATTTATAGGAGAGAAAATGAGAAATGGAGGGTTGAGATAAAAAATCTTAATCAATGGTCAAGGATGGAGGAAGGATGAGACATGGATCATGGATTCTCATCAATGGATGAGAATGAAAGATGAGATTTAATCAAGGGTTAACATTCCTTCAAACAAACACACTTTTGACCTGTACAAGAGGTCACAAGTTAACTTGCATATGAAGCTTTGTAAGAATATTCCCTTTTTCAAATGAGTGAGGAGAAAGGATATTTAGTTAATTAAAATTAAATTAAATTATGCAAAAGGAGGAGGAATATTCCCTTGCAAGTGAGGGGGGATTAGATTAAGATAATTGATAATTAAACAATGCTAATTATGCAATTAGGGGATTTAGAAGAATTAGATGATATTTTTTAAATGAAATGATTTGATGAATGGGGGAAATGTGGAATGACGTTTAATTAAATAACTTAGGGTTATTTAATTAAATAAGAAGATTTAGGGATTTAAATTAAATAGTTTGATTTATTTAATTTATTGAGACGAAGTGTTAGCATGAAAGGGGTGAATTAACCTGATTTGATAAATTAGGTTAATAGGTGCAAATGATACAATTAATCAAATATCTAGGCTAATTTAATTAATTTAGTGAAAAGAGGATGGGTTTTAAGATGAAATGATGTTAGTATACTTGATTCGATTGCATGATATCATTCAAGACATTTTTTAGTGTCTACAAATATATTATGAAAAATAATTTAAATCAACCTAAGTATTATACTTATGAATGTAAATAAATTATAATCAATGTTTATAGTATATGATCTCTTAATCATCTCACTATGGTATCTTGACAATTTACAAGATGAATAAAACAATATCCAAAAGATAAAAGCCCATATTGGTATTAGTTATAATAATATAATCTTAAATAAATAATATTTACCAAATAGTTTATCAAGGAAACAATTCTAATTCCAAACATAATTCCCTAAATTCATTCAACACTAGCTAATATAGAAGATAGAGGGTTTTACTTCGTCATTTTCTATTTCCTCAAATTTAAAATCCTTTCTAGAATCTAGTGGAAGGGATAATACCATTTAATAAATTCACTCAATTACATATTGTGTGCAAGAAAATCATATTCAAAATGAATGTAAATTGTAATAAAAACCAAATACAAGTTCAAGAAAATACTCAAGATAGGGGGAAAATGAGGTCAAACCATCACTGAATCAGACAAAACCAAAGTATGTCAATCCCCTCATTGTATAGATGTGCCTGTGATGTTTGATTTGGATATGTGCTCATAAAAATTTGCTAGCATAATAGTGCTCAATTGCTCAAGGTTGCGTGATATAAAAAAATGGATAAGTGTTGAGTATATGAATGAGAGGAGAAAGGAATGGAGGGTTAGGATTGCTTGATGGAAATCAAGGGCTAGGAGAGCATGTGATATCTCAATCCATGAGATTGTGCCAAGTGGCACAATGTGAGGGCTTGAGAGAGATATTGGTACTTATGAGGTACCTTGGGAGATGGGGAAGATCTTTTTCATAAAGGTCTTCCTTGTCCAACATTCCCAAGGTATGGATGAAAATGAACAAATAAAATTTTAATTCTTTAAGGGTAATTTCGGGACATGGACCCAATGGGGTTTCTTTAATAAAAGGGGAAAGCCCTCAAGCTTTAGGGGACAAGGTGGATAGGTAGTAAATGGAAAAGGGATTAGCCTTTCCTGATCCCAAGATTTGGAATTTGCAAACGATTAGCAGAGGATTAGGTGGGGATAAGAATTAGGATTAGTGCAAGTGGGGGTGATAGAGGAAATACCATTTGGAGAGAGAAAATAGGGGGAATTTTTACATAATTTATGTGAGGAGATATGCAGGTAAATTAAAAAAAATATCAATATTTATTTAATTTAGAGGGTGAAGGTGACAAAGGTAAATATATGGTAAGTAATTAGATTAATTAATTACTTTAGGGCTTAGCAATATTTAGAAGGAGAAAGAGAATATTATTTAATTAATAAAGGTGATGGGGAATTTATACCAAAATAGGGGATATTAGTTAAATAATAATATCTTATTTAATTAATAATAGAAATTAGTCAAAACAAGGATAAGTTGATCGAATGAAAGTGGTCAATTTTATGTGTCTACATTATTACCATCTTTTAAATAACATTAAAATAATGATGTTTCAAAGAAAAATAAAATATAGTTGACAAACAAAAGGACTAGATGAAGAGATGCCCTAGTGTGAAGAGGGTAGAAGAAGATAGTGGGGATAGGTGATGCCCCCTTAAGAGGTTGGATGGGAAGAAAAAAGGGCCCAGGTGACCTCTTGAAAGAGGAAATGGGTGGTACAAATGGATTCAAAAGAAAAAATGGGGATTAATATAGAAGGAACAAAATAAAACAGAGCTAGAACAAAGAAATGGAAGGAGAAATGGTGATTAGGGGGATATAAATAGTAATTTAGGTGAGATTATTATTTATTTTAGCCTAAGTGAATAGTGATTGAGTGACAAGATGATTAGAGGAGGAAAAATGAGATGGAAAATATACCAACATCAACAACACACCATACAAACCAAGTGAAGGTAGCATGGTGACAAGGAGGGCGAGTCGTTTGGGCATGCAAGTTGGAACCTTCCTCAAACAAGGTGTTTTGTACTTATTAGTAGGTAGGAAGAAAAAAATGTAGTAGATTCACCCAACCCACAAATAGATGGAAAAATAGGTGAATATGCCAACACATAGGCAAATCCGCCGTCAAATGAGAAAGTATGCCCAAAAATAGGTGAATGCACCTTGGATGGGAAATTTTTTAAAAAAGAGGGTGAATATGTCAGCCATGGGTGAATCCGTTGATGGGAGAATGGGATCTAGAAAGGTAAATTTTCCTTGTGAAGGGGAAAATGCACAAGAATAAACATATAGATAGAAATAACATAGAAGAAAATTATTGTTGGCTAGAATAGAAGATTGAGGGATGTGTTGGTGATGAAAAGCAGGGGATCATGGCTATTAAACATGAGAGGCAATATATGAACCATCAGTTAGTTACCCAGATTCAAGATGTCGAATGCATGTTACTAGATGCTTGCGCCCTGACCTATATGGCATAGATTCTAGTGAATTGGGCACATTACCCATTGTTGATGAGCTTGGAAAAGAGATGGAGGTCAGAGACCAAAATATTTCATCTCCCAAAAAAGGAGATGACCATGATATTAGAGGACATGTGGAGGATTATGAGATTTCCCATTAGGGGTTTGCGAGTGCACAACACAAGCATAGTAGTGTTGAGCATATTTCAAAGGCTATTTAAGAGGGGGAACGTCTGAGGATACTTTAATTGGATTTGGAAAAGTGTGTCCATTTGATGTCGAGGATGGCACTATACCTATGTGGATTGGAGAGTGGGGTGTTGATTTTGGATTGGAGCAATCAATTTTTCACCTTTACCCTAGAGGAGTACAAAGAAAATATGGTGGAGTAGTTGCAATAGTGTGCATGGGGACTGTGTATCCTAGCACACCTATACCAGGATCTCCACACAATTTTTTATAGAGGTGGATAGAGCTTGACCCATGTCACCCTACTGTAAATAAGGGTGTGGGAGAATATTGCTATCAAACAGCCTTTGGGACTATAGACAAATGGAGATGATGATGAGCTAGTGGTTTTTAGCTAGTAAAGAGGATTGTGGTACAATGAGATGGGCGGGATGGTATTTTGGAGATAGATGCTAGATGAATCAAAGGAGGGTGATGTTATATGGAGGTTGTTCCTAGGAGGGGGAGGGTGGCCATAGGATAGGAGATACAAGTGATAGATGTTCATTGCTTGCTACATAATAGGTTGGTACCCTTATCTCATTGAGAGATATCAACCAGATAGGGTCATGAGATAGTTTTGTGTGTGATTGGACGTCATAGATGGTCCGCGTGTCTTCACATGATTTACAAGGGAGGTAGTTGAGTGGGGGTCATCGGTAGCTCACAAGACAACTGTGAAGTCCTAGAGGAGAGTGGAGTAGGCCATATAAGACATACACAATAGGGTCGATGACCTTGATGTTACTGAAAAATACAAAGTATAGCAGGTGTAGAGCCTCTCTAATGTCTAATTAAATTGGTTCTACTAGGTATGCACATAAATCAAAGGACCTGAGAATCCCTAATTGAATAGTTCATTTTTCTCAAGAGGTTGCATTTAATTATCAACCAAGAATTCATAAACTTTAGACAATGTTGGAAAAATATATGCATTCACAGATCCTAAACACATCCTACATCAATGGAGTATAAATAAATACACATGTACAAAAGACTGTAAAAGTTGGAAAGTGAAATAAATTGATAATTCACAAAATAGGGGAAATGAATATAAACTGCTACCTTATGCTACAAGTACCTAATGCTTAAGATTGTTACTGTCAACTACTACAACTATAGTGTCCTAACCTAGCTAATTCCTCTGAAGTATAAAACCAACATTAAGTTACATAATTCAATTCATAAATTACAATACATGCATATAACTAGAAACTACTAATTGAATTCAACAATGCATTATTTAATCTAACAATAAAAAATGAATTGGGTTAGCAGTACCTCAAGTGGCACTTGCTTGAGTTGCTGCTTCATAGAAGTTATAAATGATAAGCCTAGTTTTTGGTCCAATTTTGGGTAGAATCTATAGTTTATTTACTGGTAGATGTCATGGAATTTAATGTTAAATATTGGTATTTTCATAATGTTTCCCTCAAACCATTAACATTGGACTTAGTCCTATCTCTACAAGCTTTAATGACATTTGGCATAATATGTGGACTATCTATATTGATTTTGCATGTGGTTAATGACTGTTCCTTAAGGTGGTTATAGATGTGTAGTTATTATGTGTACTGACTTTACCATGCAAATTTAATATGCTAAGTTAAGGAAGACACCGCTAGCTAGGCATGCACTATAACGTCCAACAAAGGAATCACTCCAAGTCAAAGGAGGCCAACGACGGAAGATTCTTCACACAACTAACCGTAACCATCTTGTAGTGGACCTTAATGATCGAGCATGCAAGGGCGTTACTGCTGAACTGAATCTGCGTTTGGACCTGCATGTCTGACTAGATTCCATGCACGCATAACCACCATTGCTCCACTTTCTTTATTTTCCCTAAATGGCATCCTCCCAGTCATGGAGTTGACTGCCTTGTTTAGCTGTTAGTATAAATAATGATCTGATGCTCCTTTTTCAAAGGTTGTACAATTTGATATTGTACTTGCACTCTCCAGTTTTCAGTAATATAGATACATTACTCTTTTGTACTCATGATTCACAGTGAATAAAATAAAGTTCTGAGTTTGAGCATCTGATTTTTCATTAGTTTTAGAGGATACTTATCCAAGGGGGCCCACTTGGTGAGTAATCCATCTTCTTAGTTTACTGACACTGACAGTTCCTGTAGCCAAAGCAAACAGAGTAATTCCTATTTGTTACTCATTTTTATTCTTGTTATGCATTTTAACTTAGCATAGTTGTTGATTGATGTTAAACATTTGTTTCATTCCTTTCAAGCAATTTGCTTTCAGTATTGTGTTTTCCTTAGCTGTAGAATGAAATGGCTACTTTGAGTCCCTAGTGCACATACTGTGCTGACCCATTTCAAGTTCACATCCCTGGGTTGACAAGTTAAATGCATCTTCATGATGATTGAAATGGCTATTCAAGTTAGACGTCCAATCTCTGAATCATGGCTGTAAAGGCTTAGTTATCAAGATCATTGTAGGAGGCCAAAAATTTTGGCACTATTGTCGGGGATGGTGTAAAACTAGGGAGTCTTTTGGACTCATTGGTAGTTTTTCTTGCTGTAGTGTTTCTGGAAGTTATTCTTAGTATATCCTCATTTAGGAAGTAATGACCCCCCTTATTCTTTACCAATTCTTTGTGTGATCTGACTGATAGTGAGTGATACCACATGCATAGAGGAAGGAGGGATGCTTATGGGAGATTCCTTCCTAACAATCCTAATCCATTCGACTAGTTGAATATCCCGAGAATCTACCCGAGGAAGAAGAAGAAGATCCACACCCCTTTTCTAGCCATCACGTCGACTAGTTAAAGTCTCCCTTTGAAGAGATCAAATCAGCTTGAGAGAACCCCTTTGCTTTGGAACCACATCAAGTAGGCATGGGTGATGCAAATAGGAACATACCTAATCAACCAACTTTTCCTTTCCCCATTTCTCATCAGAATGAAGTTGACAACATCAAGAACATTCTTGCCTCAACACTCCCAAAGTTTTATGGACTTGTCACAAAAGATCCTGATATCTTTTTATTTGAGTTTGACATACTCTACAAGAGTTATGATTATACTACTGATGCCTATAGGATTAAGCTATTTCCTACCACTTTGAAAGAGGCTGCATTAAGATGGTTCGTGAGCCTAGTTAGAGATACTATGGAAAATTGGGAAGACATGAAGACAAAATTCTTTGAGAAATAAAAGGAATATTGTAGAGGCAATGACATGAGAGGAGGTGACATTTTTAGGATGCAACAAAAGGAAGATGAGAGCCTGGAATACTGCATTACAAGGTTTCTATTTTTCCTAAAAAATCTCCACACCATACACTTAATGAAGACTCACAAAAGTTGCTTTTCCTAAGAGGAATCGATGATATCTGCACTAATGCCTTGGACCTCATGGGAGGAGGAGATATTTCTCAAGTTCCTTGGGAAGATATCAAGAAAATATGCTAGAACTACTCTAGGGCAGCTTCAAAGAAAGGGAGAGCTTACCAATCTTCCATGGGTAAGTAAACTACCACTAGAGTTTCAAGAATGGAGATTACTCATTTGCTAGTAGACTTCAAGCAAGACATTATCAATAATCTAGCTACTCAACTAGATACACTTCAAGCCAAGAAGAAGCAAGAGGAGGCATAGACAATGTTGATAGAGTATTGCCCCCACTGCAGACAAAAGAAGAAGGATTGCAGATGTAAGATGGTAGCTAATCTTGAAAGCAAGCAGGTTCCACCCAAGTTCAAATCAATCCAGATTGAAGAAGACCAAGTCTACTATGTTGCACAAAGGAATCCTTGGGCTCCATGACAAGGTATGCCACTAGATCCATTATCCTATTATGGGCTATATTTTAATTCCTATTCATTTGCTAACCAATGGAAACCCCCATATCCACCTAGTTATGGAGGATATCCACCACAACCTTGGAGTAACCCTCCAAATGCTTGGCCCAGTCATCAGAGTTCTCCACCCCAGTGGCAGCAAACTTAGGGGAATTGACAACAATTTCAATGGTATTGACAACCACCTCCAAGAAATTGGCAGCAAATGAATCAATCAAGAGGAGGGTAACAATGGCCTACTCATACAACTAGTTACATGCAACCACCTTCTCAGCCCCAACAGCCTACTATAATGCCTCCACCTGCTAATCCAAGCTCAAATACACCTAAACCTACTCAAATACTAGCTTAGCCCACACCCAATCCAAATAAAAAACCATAGCAGTAGCCTGCCTACTCTACTTATTCAAATCAATTCCTTGCATATACTGTGAGTGTAAGTGATATCCACTTATGTTCGGGTACTACTCTACCAACCCCTTCCAAGCCCATTATCACTGAGCTTCCTATGGAAGAGGAAGAGGAGCCTTTGAATGATCCCATTCAACCTAGTGTACCTAAAAATATTGAACCAGTCCAATGCAAGAAGATTGAACAAGAGCCACCATTTCCTTAAAGATTGGAAGTTTCCAAGAAGAAGGAAGAAAAGGAGGATACAATTTTTGATATCTTCGATCAGTTGAAGCAATATGTGTCCACATACCTCTATTTCATGTCATAAATGATGTTCTAATCTATGGAAAGGAAATCAAGGAGACATGTCTTAAGAAGCTAGGTAGAAAAAAGGACCCAACTATAGTTCATGTGGTAGAACAACTAGCTGACATCATACTGGGAAAAGTGACTATTCCTAAGTATAATGACCCTGGAAGTCCTATGGTAGAATTTGTTATAAACGGGGTCCAAGTAAAGAATGCTCTGATTGATTTAGGGGCAACAATAAATGTAATGACCAAAGACATCCTACAACAACTAAATATTGCAAGCATGAGGTCTGCTCCTACTGTCCTGCAGCTTGCTGATAGCTCTACTATTAAGCCTGATGGTGTAGTGGAGGATCTTGTGGTAGTTCTAGAATCCTAGGAGTACCTAGCATACTTTATGACTCTTTCTCCTAAAGCTACACTAGGTGGGTATCCCATTATTCTTGGAAGGCCATGGTTGACAATTGCAGATGCATACATTGGATGTTAGTCAGGTGACATGACCATTTCAGATGGGAGGAGCACTAAATTTTTTTTCCTTTATCTGCCTGCTTAGCCATCTCATGATGAAGATAATCCCTTATGGCCACATGTTGGTGAAGAGGCCAATGAAGTTAACTCTATGGCGTAGCTTATGAAGCTAGGTAAAAGCTCTTTCATGTAGCTCCAAGGTGAGGATGAAGTATTGGATAACATCATTCAAAACCATTGTGAAGTGGAGGAAGCATCATCTTCTCATTCTGCTACTCTATTCAAGACAATTCTGCCTGCTCTTCCTGCAGTCACTATTCTTGTAGACGTTCTTCCTGCAGACGCTCTTCCTATAGACATACTTCCTGCAACCACTCTTCCTGCAACCACTGTTCTTGTAGATAGACTTCCTGTAGCAACATGTATGTCCCATACATTGATGCCATATGAGCTAAAGGTACCATGTGTTAATGAAGCAACCACGATAGATTTAACTACACAATTATAGGTGTCAAAAGGAAAATATTTGAATGTTAATAGTAAATTGAATGAAGAACAACAATTGTTATTGGAAAACCTATTAAAGACCCATCAACATGCATTTGCATGGGATTATCATGATATGAAGGGATTGGATCCTAAAATTTGTACACACAGAATTTACATCAGAGATGGTTGCACCCCATTAAGACAACCACATAGAAGAATTAACCCTGCAGTAAGAGAGATTGTGAAAGGATAACTGTAGAAATTACTAGATGAAAGATTTATCTACCCCATTTCAGATAGTCTGTGGGTGTCTCCATTAGTGATTGTGCCTAAGAAGGGAGGAAAATGGAGAGTTTATGTTGATTATAGGGAACTTAACACTGCCACCAAGAAGGACCACTTTCATTTACCCTTCATTGATCAAGTTTTGGATACACTTGCAGGAAAGCAATAATTTTCTTTTCTACATTGGTTCAATGGCTACAACCAGATCCAAATTGCACCAGAGGACTAGGAGAAGACTACATTTACCTATCCATAGGGGACCTATGCTTATTCGGTGCTCCCATTTGGCTTATGCAATGCACCTACAACTTTTTAGAGGGCAGTCATTAGCATGTTCTCAAACATTTCTCATGATTGCATGAAAATTTATATGGATGACTTTACCACTTATGGTGTTGATTTTAATCAAGCATTGAAAAATATCATAAGGGTTTTGTAGAGATGTCAAGACCAAAACTTGTCCTTAAATAGTGAAAAGTGCTTCATGATGATGCATGAAGGTGTAGTTCTTGGCCACTACATCTCCCATAATGGAATTCAAGTAGATCCTGCAAAGATAGAGATAATCAAAAATCTGCCCACACCTACAAAACAAAAGGATGTTAAGAGTTTCTTGGGTCATGCAAGATATTATAGACATTTCATCAAGGATTTCAGCAAGGTAGCAACACCATTGTACTCTCTTCTCACTAAAGATGCTGAATTTCAGTGGATTGAAACCTGTGACAAGATATTTTTTGACTTGAAGGCAACTTTGATTCATGCTCTTGTACTTAAAGGGCCTAATTGAGAGCTTCCTTTCCACATCCATATTGATGCATCAAATTATGCCATAGGAGAAGTCTTAGGACAAAAAGAAGGAGCTATTGAAAACACCATTTTCTTTGTTAGCAAAAAATTACAAGGAGCTGAATTCAATTATACAGTGCCAGAAAAAGAATTGCTAGCAGTAATCTATGCATTGAAAAAATTCAGACATTACATAACAGGCTACCAAATCTTTGTGCACACTGATCATGCAACCACTAGATATCCCATGAATAAACCTTTGATCAGAGGTAGATTGACAAGATGGTTATTGTTGATGCAAGAGTTTGATATAACCATTGTGGATAAGCCAGGGCAGGCCAATGTTGTTGTAGATTTTCTTTCAAGGATAACTACATCAGAAGA
>VDFB02367361.1:0-22572 GCA_007258455.2 Sequoia sempervirens
CCACCAAACCCAAAGCATTTGATTAGTATTAATGAGAAAGGTGAACCAACATAATACCAAGCCCCTCAAGTGTGTGATTATGATGGCCCAAACACAACCTCCACAAAATCAAATGAAGAGTAGTATTGGTGTGGTAATCATTGCCACAAAGCATTAATGCAAGGTCAAACTTTGGAGTCTATCTCATCCAATCATTCTTCCAATCCCTATTCCAAGTCAAAAAAAATAAACAATCCACCATACACCATGTTACAATCGGGGTAGATAGAGTAAAATGAAGAAAATAGAGGTTTACGCCCCTTCTCCAAAAATAATACTGATAGCACATGAAAATTTCATATCTATACCAACACATCATAATGATCATTAAGAACATTAGGCACCTTTATTCATAAAGTGTTATCCCTATGAATAAGTGGGGAAATAGGCTCATGAATATTTCTAAGACATCGTGTAATGCCCGTCGGGCAAGCCCCAAAGAACAAACATCAAAAGAGCGCAAATAAATTTTTTTTTAAAAGAGAAAGATAAATAATCATCACACCAATATTAAATGATCATATATAACAACAACATCAACTATGTCCTTTGGGGCCCCCACGAGAATTACGTTGCAAAAAGACAATATTAAACTTCATTCCAAAAGATATCAAAAGGAACCATAATGACATCATAAGATGAGTACATACATAAATTTTATCACAAGATAACCCATAATACATTTCATAGCCAATTAAAATTACAAAGTAAATAATTACATTACATCATCTTTCAATGTTACATCATCCATAAAGTTACATCCAGAATCCCAAACATGTGGGATAAATACAATATACAAGTTATCAAAGATACAATGAGATCAACTGTAATAAATCTTCAACTGGATAAGATTGAAGCCACGAACGCTGATGGGGAACCCAACGGTGTGCGGAGCACGTTCCACCCGACCACCCCCGTGCTAAGAGGTGACAGAGAAGTAACTCCGACCAAGAGTGACAATACAAGGGTACAACCAAATAAAAAGTACCAACATAAATCCATCACACAATACACCAATTCAAAGAGCAACCAATAACATCAAATCACAATGTCCTAAGGATGCAAGATGATAACCATAATATAAATGAGATCATCCAATACATGATAAAGAAGTAATACTTATAAATCAATTTGATTCAAATTCAAACAACAATATAAACCAATTTAACTCAATTCAAACAACAATATAAATCAATTCCCATACCCCACTTCCAGAGGAACACAATAAAACAACACATGGGCAACTAGGGGAGAGTGTCATCGCATAGTCCTACATGGGCTGTACTATGCTCTTCCTCCCAACTGGAGGCGCCAGTCCCATCTATGGCTGTCTTGTGCTCTTCCTCCCAACTGGAGGCGCCGGTCCATAGGGTGACTCATGCGGAGCCGTAAACCTCTCGTGAGGACAAGGCCACGACCTTGCCAACCACGGCCTTCTCAGCCTTCCATTAGTCTGCAGAAGCACTAATGAAGACGAGGCATCCATTTTTTAAAATCTTGCAATGATATTACTACCCAACCCAACCCTCCTAAGTTAATTATTAGGTTTTCACTTATTTACTAACTCACTCGTGGGTTATCCTGAGCTCTTCCCCTTAAACAGGGCACCGGCCCCCACGAGGAGCCACTCTCCCTAGAGACCCATCAAAACAAGGGGGTTGTACCATGCCAAACAATAATCATCAAAGTATGACAACAAAGTAATACGCGAGGCACAAATCATCTCGCAAGTGAAAGTACCACAATAAAATCTCATAATTCGGTACACCCCATTAATAAAATATAACTCAACAGAATTTCAAAATAAAAAGATATAAATTCAACAAACCCAACTTCCTCTGGAAGACTAAAGAGTTACATAAAAAGGGTTCCCACATCAAGGAAATAACAATGTCCCAAAACCCAATAAACCAACAAGATTAAATTTCGAAATTAAATACTTAAAAATGATAACCTATTTAATTCTAAGACAAATTACAAAATCATTTTCTTTCCTAAAATACAATCGTATTACAAACAAAATAAATAAATAATGCTGTTAAATCAGCAATTCCCTTTCAAAGTTGAGAATCCTATAAAACAGATTTATTTCTATTTCGCTACTATTTTCATGGAAACAATTTTTGCTTTATTATATTTTCTAAAACAAAACAAGAAACATAATCTAACTATACAGATTTATTTTCTAAATAATAACTGAGTTACAGGAAATAAAATATAAATCAGAACAAAATGTCGATTAAACAGATTAACCAGTATATATATATTTTCTTCTAATAACTATTGCATTAACAGAAAAATATTATTTAAATCAGAACGAAACAGAACAGAATATTTGCATCCATTCCTTTGTTTATCTATCAGCTTTATATAACAGAATATATTCATCAAAACGAAATTTAATATAAATGTACATTTTATTTTATTTATTTTTATTTTTAAACAGAAACACAGAATAATAAATTGACTAATAAATATATACATATAAATATATATATATATATATATATATATATATATGTTGATATATCTTTATAAATATAAACATCCGAAATAAAAGAAATCACCATATAAAAAATTCGCGGAGAATTAAAAACTTAACAATAAAATTTATATGGGAATTTTATTCCCAACGCATACCGCCCGAATTAACTCGCCGCCGGCCGTGGCAGTCTACGGACTGCTCACGGCAGTCCTACGGACTGCCGTGGACAGTCCGCAGGCTGTCCCACGGACCGGTGGTGGGGTGGTGGTGGGTACGGCCAAAGCCGACCCCCACACACAACCACCATCAATGCATATAAAATTTAAACAAAAATTTGAATGTTAATTGAAATTTTCGGCGGATTAAATTTTTTTATTCTATTTTCTTTTCCTCAACAATTTCATAATTTCGAATATATATATATATATATATATATATATATACACAGAGATAAGAATATATATATATATATATTTTTAAAGGAAACGGGGAAAATATATTACTGCATATTGGCTGTGCCAAATTGAAAAAAATAGAAGAACTGTTTTTAATAAAATACAGACACGGGCCAGAATATCATACCCAGAAATTTACTGGAAATAAAAATTGTCCCTACCCATATATTTTAATATATATATATATTTTGAAACAATTTGAGACAACAACTATTGTTTGTTCCCAGATTACACAAAAACCCTTTTTGATTCAAAAACCCCAAAGAATTTTATTGAATAAATAACAATTCTACATTTTCTAATTTAACCATTTTTGGATTAACCATACCCCCAGCAGATTTTCTTTCTACAGTCATTTAATTTTTCATCCCTAAAATAAATTGCACACACACAGAAAACAATTCATATTTAACAGAGAATAACGATATCAAGAGTAGAACCTGGCGTCCTACGCTTGCAGCAAACTGTAGAAGCCTTGCCCCCTCTTGCTGCACTATTCCTTTGCTGCAAATCTCCCAGCAACAGATCCAGAAAACTTCCTTCCTCTTCCCAATTTCTCCAAAACAGAAAATACTAAAGACTCAAGAAACTGATTGCCAAAAGAATTTTCCCAGCATTCGAACCCAAATTCCCCCAAACAAGAGAAACTCACAATAAATTTCATGCCCAAAAGTCCTTTCAATTCCTCTTCCCGTGAATACCAGAGGTCATAATTCAAAAATCAAATAATATTTTACCCTAATTTCATTTTGATGTTTTTCCCAAATAACAAATGCATTTAATAAAAACTAAATAATTTATAATTCATAACATAAACTTTTTATTTAAACAAATGTATAAATATGCCTTATTTCCACAATCTTTCATTAAATATTTACTTATTTAAAAACAACCATTGAGAGATTCCAAATAAATGCAATATTTCTATTATTTCTAATATTTATTCATTGCCACATTTAATTATTATTATATGTTTTTATTTTACCAATTACTTAATTATTTAAATTACCACATAAAACCATTCACTACTTTAGATAAATCATATAATCATACAAGGACCAACGTAACCACTCAAATGAATGAGACTACTATGCACAAACCATAAAGATACAAAACTGTTGTCAACTTGGTATGGAGTTACTTTTCATGTCACCTCAAATAATTCAACTTCCTGCCGTTGGGTTGGTTCAATGCTCGCCCAGACCTACCGAAATAGGTGGAATCGAGTCTTATTCCTGCAAAGCCTGCATCCACAAAGTGATATACAATATACATAAAATCAAAGCATTGTGAGGAGGATTCACAGCGTAGTAGGGCGCTCGTGAACGAGTGATGCTACCTGTCCCCTCACCAAAACATATCATCATAAAATTTTACACCACATCATAAATTACTATTCTATAGTCTATTGCATTCCAAATAACTCCATCAAATGATCATAATAAAATGTCATCACAATATCCATGGCATCATAAGAGTATAGTAATAGTCTAAGCTATCACACATAATAGCAACAGTATCAACCACAATTCACAATGTGTCAAACAGAAACCACAGTGAATGTCAAAATCAAATAGTAGCATGAGGGGTATTACATCCTCCCCCCCTAAAATCTGGCTTACTCCTGGAAGCCAGTGAAAAGATAAGGATAAGAATCCATGATACGAGAGGCATCCTCCCAAGTAGCTGAAGCCTCATCATTCGGGTCCCACTGAACCCGCACCTGATCAATCTCTCTGCCTCTGAGGGTAAGTCGCCGACGCTGAAGCACGGCCATGGGCTCGAGTGCCAGCTGCCCGTCCTCGACCTGAAGAGCATTCCAATCCAAAACATGAGTAACATCAGAAAAATATGGTCTAAGAACAGAAACATGAAATACATCGTGGATCCGCGACAAACTGGGTGGCAAAGCTAAACGGTAAGCAACAGGTCCAATCCGCTCCAACACCTCAAAGGGTCCAACAAAGCGAGGCGCAAGCTTCGAACCCTTTCCGTAACGAATTGGGCTCTTCCGCGGATGCACTCGAAGGAAAACCCGATCACCAACTGCAAACTGCCGATCAATTCTATGAGCATCAGCATACTTTTTCTGTCTATCCTGAGCAGCTACGAGATGCTCCCGAATGCGAGACACCTGCTGCTCCATATCTCTAAGAATCTCGGGTCCAAGAAGCACCCTATCCTCCAATCTATCCCAACTCAGAGGAGTACGACAAGGACGACCATACAAAGCCTGAAAAGGAGCCATACCAATAGAGCTATGGCACCCATTGTTATATGCAAACTCAACCAAATACAGATAGTCCTCCCAACGTGATTGCTGATCCATAACATACATACGAAGCATATCCTCAAGCACCTGGTTGACCCTCTCAGTTTGACCATCAGTCTCAGGATGATAAGCAGAACTGAAGTTCAATTTTGTTCCCAGAGACTGCTGCAAAGATGTCCACAATGCAGATGTGAATACCGGATCTCTGTCGGAAATGATCCTCCGCGGTATCCCATGCAATCTAACTATATCATTCATGAACACCTTAGCAACATAAGATGCCGTATATGATGATCGAACAGGAGAGAAATGAGCCACCTTAGTCAATTTGTCCACTGTGACCATAATAGCATCATGCCGCCTCGCTGACATAGGCAACCCAACTATGAAATCCATAGAAATAACATCCCATTTCCATTCCGGAATGAGGTGAGGCTGTAGCAACCCTGCTGGATGAAGATGCTCAGCCTTCACTCTCTGACATTCAAGACATCGAGCCACAAAATCGGCAATATCCCACTTCATTCCTGACCAAAAATAGAGCGCACGAAGATCCGCATACATTTTCTTAACTCCTGGATGAGCTGCGTAAGGTGCTCGATGACTCTCTGTCAAGATCAGTGTACGAAGACCCTCTGAAGAAGGTACATACAACCGCCCAAAGAAACGCAAAGCACCATCCGAATCTAGCGAATAACCAGAAAATTTTCCCTCCAAAGCTCTACCTGATTCCACTTCCGCTTTTACCTCTGAAAACCAACTATCTGAAGGAAGGGCTGCAAGAATCTGACTCTTCAAATCTACCTCAAGAGACATTGCAGAAACCTCATGCCTTCGCCGACTTAGAGCGTCAGCCACCACATTTTCCTTACCTTGAATATACTTAACCTCAAAATCGTACTCACACAAAAATTCCATCCACCTCCTTTGCCTTGCATTCAAATTCGGCTGAGTGAAAATGTACTGCAAACTTCGATGATCTGTATGCAACTCAAACCGATGCCCTAACAAAAAGTGCCTCCATCTCACAAGAGCATGAACCACTGCGGCCAATTCAAGGTCATGTGTGGGATAATTGAGTTCATGATCTTTTAACTTCCGATATTCATAGGCAATCACTCTCCCATCTGCATCAACACAGCTCTAAGACCCTCCAACGAAGCATCAGTACAAACCACAAAATCACCTGAAGGGTCCGGCACTGCCAAAATTGGAGCACTAGTCAGTTTCTCCTTAAGGGTTTGGAACGCCAACTGACACTGCTCTGACCAAAGAAATTTCTTTCCCTTCCGTTGAAGTGAAGTGATGGGATGCGCAATTCTTGAGAAGCCCTGAACGTACCGCCGATAATACCCAGCTAGTCCCATGAAACTGCGAATTTCTGAGACATTAGTGGGCACGGGCCAATCCATGATAGCCTGGATTTTAGCAGGATCAACAGAAATTCCCTCTTCAGAGATCACATGGCCCAAGTACTGAACTTCAGTCTTATAAAAGTCACACTTTGCCAAATTGGCATACAACTGATTGTCCCTTAAGCACTGCAAAACCTGCTTTAGGTGCACCTCATGCTCCTCCATAGACTTAGAATAAATCAAAATATCATCAAGAAACATGAGGACGAACCTATCCAAGAAAGTTCAGAATACCCCATTCATTAGACTCATAAAGACTGAAGGTGCATTTGTCAACCCGAATGGCATCACTGTGAACTCATAATGACCATACCGCGTACGAAATGCAGTTTTATGAATATCGGCCTCTGCTATCCGCAACTGATGATACCCTAATTTAAGGTCGATCTTGGAAATACCTTTGCCCCTTTTATCTGATCAAAGAGATCATCAATCGTGGGAAGGGGATAACGATTCTTTGCTGTTACCTTGTTCAATTGCCGGTAATCGATACAAAGGCGGAGAGACCCATCCTTCTTTTTGACGAAGATCACTGGTGCTCCCCACGGAGAGACACTAGGGCGGATAAACCCCTTAGCTAACAATTCTTCTAACTGCAGACGAAGCTCTTGGAGCTCCTGAGTGGTCATCCTGTAAGGAGCCCGAGAAATAGGCTCAGCTCCAGGCACCAAATCAATCCTGAAATCCACCTCTCGCTTAGGAGGCATACCTGGTATCTCACTAGGGAAGACATCCAAAAATTCTGCAAGGAGAGGGTAATCATTCAAGGACAACTCCCGACTATCCTCTGACTCAAGGTCATTAACCGATATAGCAAAGAGCTGACAACCCTGCCGAAAACACCTTTTTAACTGCATTGCTGAGATCATTCTCAGAGAGACAGGCCTCTGAACTCCCACAATGTCTACCTCTTTACCAAAATCATCCACACACCGCACTGCTTTACGACGGCAATCAATCAAAGCACAATGCGAGCTTAGCCAATCCATGCCCAAAACTACATCATAGGAGCCAAGTGGAAGGATTTTGAGATCCACCTTAGTTGACATGGCCCCCAATTCTAACCTACAACCTTGCACAAGCTTCTCAACCACAACCTTAGATCCTGAAGCTAACTCAACCTGCCACTTTTCGCTTTGCTTTATTGCCCCTAGTTTACATCGATCAACAACTAAAGGAGAGATAAAAGAATCAGATGCACCAGAATCAAATAGAACTAAAATTTTAAACTTATGTATTGAACCTGTAGTTTCGATGACGGTGCTCTGATGATCTGCCTGCCGATTATCCACTGTTGCGAAGACTCGGTGAGATCTCCCTGCATCTCCTACTGTCGGCTCGGACAATGCTGGTCTCTGACTAAACTCTGAAGCACTCTTTTGAGGACACATCCTAGCAATATGCCCATGCTTCCCACACGAGAAACATCCAGAACCTCGACCAAAACCTCTTCCTCCGGCCGGAGCATTCGATTGTTGGAAACTCCCACGACTAGGTGCGGACTAAAAACTCAACGCAGGCTGTCCTGAACTGGTACGGTTCCGGTTCCGATCCTTGCGAAATTGAGATTGACCACCTTGCTGGGAAGTAACATTCTTGTGCTTTGGTTGAGACTGCTACTGCTGACCCCCTTTTGAACGCCCAAAATGACTCTTAGAAGGTCCTGCTGACTGAGTCTGACCCCCTTGCGAAACGGCTCTAGGAGCGGGTACATTACCAATCTGTACACCTACATGACCACCCAAAGCCATGGCCAAGTTTTCCTCTACCAAACGAGCCTTCTCGACAGCTACCTCCATGGTCTTAGGTTCGAAGACCCTTACACGACCACTAATGCGTGCGTTCAAACCTCGAGCAAAGTGCTGAACCAACATCCCTTCATCATGGCTAATCCCTGCATACTGCTTTAGTTCATAGAAGCGACGTTCATACTATTCTACTGACATTGCCATTTGCTTAAGATCATGGAATTCATCTGCCCTGCACTGCCTCCAATGATCTGAGAGAAAACGAGCACTGAACCTTTCCAAGAAAAGTTCCCAAGTGACCATACTGATATCCATATGCAACTTCTGTTCCTCAAGCTGCCACCAAGTAGACGCGAAACCCCGCAAATGCATAACAGCACATCAAGCCTTGGTATTACTACCATAGGGGTGCATTATGAAGCATCGGCCCAAATCAATTAACCAGGTCTCAGCTTCCAAACCTCCTCCAGAGCCATCAAAGTTAGGTGGATGAGCTCTCATTAAGTCCCTCATATGACTAGCTAATAAAGCATCCTGATCAACTGAAGCTCCCCTGTGCCTTGGAGACCTTTCTCTTTCCCTCACAACCGGCTGATCCCCATTAGGTTTAGGACCCAATCTATCGAGAAGCTCACCCAGCAGATGCTGCAACTGCCCATCCAACCCCGGCTGTTCCGGAATCGGTCCACCATCCGACGGATTATTCTGAGAATTCTGTTGCTCCTCAGACTCAGGACCGTGAGAACTTGGTGGTGAAGGATTCGGTTGGTTGGCCCCACGGCCACCACCTCGGCCTCTTCCTCGGCCTCTACCTCTACCTCTGCCTCTGCCTCTAGGCATGCTTCTGCACAACAAGACAAAGGTACACATGAGCTCAAGAGCTAACACGCAAAGGTTACCTAGCGGACATAACTACCCAAAGACCCCAGCGTGTGCAACCTTGGCTCTGATACCAAGTTGTAACGCCCGCCGGGCAAGCCCCAAAGAACAAACATCAAAAGAGCGCACAATATTTTTTTTTTTAAGAGGAAGATAAATAATCATCACATCAATATTAAATGATCATATATAACAACAAAATCAACTATGTCCTTTGGGGCCCCCACGAGAATTACGTTGCAAAAAGACAATATTAAACTTCATTCCAAAAGATATCAAAAGGAACCATAATGACATCATAAGATGAGTACATACATAAATTTTATCCCAAGATAACCCATAATACATTTCATAGCCAATTAAAATTACAAAGTAAATAATTACATTACATCATCTTTCAATGTTACATCATCCATAGAGTTACATCCAGAATCCCAAACATGTGGGATAAATAGAATATACAAGTTATCAAAGATACAATGAGATCAACTGTAATAAATCTTCAACTGGATAAGATTGAAGCCACGAACGCTGATGGGGAACCCAACGGTGTGCGGAGCACGTTCCACCCGACCACCCCCGTGCTAAGAGGTGACAGAGAAGTAACTCCGACCAAAAATGACAACACAAGGGTACAACCAAATAAAAAGTACCAACATAAATCCATCACACAATACACCACTTAAAAAGAGCAACCAATAACATCAAATCACAATGTCCTAAGGATGCAAGATGATAACACAATATAAATGAGGTCATACAATACATGACAAAGAAGTAATACTTATAAATCAATTTAACTCAATTCAAACAACAATATAAATCAATTCCCATACCCCACTTCCAGAGGAACACAATAAAACAACACATGGGCAACTAGGGGAGAGTGTCATCGCATAGTCCTACATGGGCTGTCTTGTGCTCTTCCTCCCAACTGGAGGCGCCGGTCCCATCTATGGCTGTCCTGTGCACTTCCTCCCAACTGGAGGCGCCGGTCCATAGGGTGACTCATGCGGAGCCGTAGACCTCTCGTGAGGACGAGGCCACGACCTTGCCAACCACGGCCTTCTCAGCCTTCCATTAGTCTGCAGAAGCACTAATGAAGACGAGACATCCATTTTTAAAATCTTGCAATGATATTACTACCCAACCCAACCCTCCTAAGTTAATTATTAGGTTTTCACTTATTTACTAACTCACTCGTGGGTTATCCTGAGCTCTTCCCCTTAAACGGGGCGTCGGCCCCCACGAGGAGCCACTCTCCCTAGAGACCCATCAAAACAAGGGGGTTGTACCATGCCAAACAATAATCATCAAAGTATGACAACAAAGTAATACGCGAGGCACAAACCATCTCGCAAGTGAAAGTACCACAATAAAATCTCATAATTCGGTACACCCCATTAATAAAATATAACTCAACAGAATTTCAAAATAAAAAGATATAAATTCAACAAACCCAACTTCCTCTGGAAGACTAAAGAGTTACATAAAAAGGGTTCCCACATCAAGGAAATAACAATGTCCCAAAACCCAATAAACCAACAAGATTAAATTTCGAAATTAAATACTTAAAAATGATAACCTATTTAATTCTAAGACAGATTACAAAATCATTTTCTTTCCTAAAATACAATCGTATTACAAACAAAATAAATAAATAATGCTGTTAAATCAGCAATTCCCTTTCAAAGTTGAGAATCCTATAAAACAGATTTATTTCTATTTCGCTACTATTTTCATGGAAACAATTTTTGCTTTATTATAATTTCTAAAACAAAACAAGAAACAGAATCTAACTATACAGATTTATTTTCTAAATAATAACTGAGTTACAGGAAATAAAATATAAATCAGAACAAAATGTCTATTAAACAGATTAACCAGTATATATATATTTTCTTCTAATAACTATTGCATTAACAGAAAAATATTATTTAATTCAGAACGAAACAGAACAGAATATTTGCATCCATTCCTTTGTTTATCTATCAACTTTATATAACAGAATATATTCATCAAAACGAAATTTAATATAAATGTACATTTTATTATTTTATTTTTTTTAAACAGAAACACAGAATAATAAATTGACTAATAAATATATACATATAAATATATACCAATATATATATATATATATGTTGATATATCTTTATAAATATAAACATTCGAAATAAAAGAAATCACCATATAAAAATTCGAGGAGAATTAAAAACTTAACAATAAAATTTATATGGGAATTTTATTCCCAGCATCTGCTTCGAAGATTAACTGCTTGTGACTCTGATCTGGTACGCTCACGGATCCTGAGATGCAGGTAGATGATCATGGTGTCCACCAGTGAAATTTAATTATTAAAGATACTGACCAAAGCAGCCCCACACATAGCCACCATCGAAATGCATATAAAATTTAAACAAAAATTTGAATGTTAGTGCAAATTTTGGCCGGATTAAATTTTTTTTTTATTCTATTTTTCTTTTCCTCAACAATTTCATAATTTGAATATATATATATATATATATATATACCACCGAGAGATAAGAATATATATATATATTATTTTAAAGGAAACGAGGGAAAATATATTCTTGCATATTAGGTACGTGCCAAATTAAAAAAATAGAAAAATTTTAATCTGGAACCGCGAGGGGCCAAAATATCATACCCAATTTCTTGGAAATAAAATTGTCCCTACCCATATGTTTTAATACCATATATATATATATATATATATATATATATATATTGAAATAATTTGAGATAACAACTTATTGTTTGTTCGAGTTACACAAAACCCTTTTGATTCAAAACCCCAAAGGAATTTTATTGAATAAATAACAATTCTACATTTTCCCTAATTTAACCATTTTTGGATTAACCCTTTTATTGATTTTTTCTTTCTCTGATCATTTTAATTTTTCATCCCTGGAAATAAATTGCACTGCAGAAGCGAATTCATATTTAGCAGAGAATACTTGATATCAAAGAGTAGAACCACAAAATCCCTCACAGCTTGCAGCAAACTGTAGAAGCCTTGCCCCCTCTTGCTGCACTATTCCTTTGCTGCAAATCTCCCAGCAACAGATCCAGAAAACTCCCT
This sequence comes from Sequoia sempervirens, assembly GCA_007258455.2. Taxonomy (NCBI): domain Eukaryota; kingdom Viridiplantae; phylum Streptophyta; class Pinopsida; order Cupressales; family Cupressaceae; genus Sequoia; species Sequoia sempervirens. The sequence continues at coordinate 12,400 of VDFB02367361.1, forward strand.
TCCTCTTCCCAATTTCTCCAAAAATAGAAAATACTAAAGACTGAAGAAAATGATTGCCAAAAGAATTTTCCCAGCATTCGAACCAAATTCCCTCAAACAAGAGAAACTCACAATAAATTTCATGCCCAAAAAGTCCTTTCAATTCCTCTTCCCGTGAATACCAGAGGTCATAATTCAAAAAATCAAATAATATTTCACCCTAATTTCATTTTGATGTTTTTCCCAAATAACAAATGCATTTAATTAAAACTAAATAATTTATAAATTCATAACATAAACTTTTTATTTAAACAAATGTATAAATATGCCTTATTTCCACAATCTTTCATTAAATATTTACTTATTTAAAAATAACCAAAATAAATGCAATATTTCTATTATTATTTCTAATATTTATTCATTGCCCACATTAAATTATGATTTATATGTTTTATTTTTTATTTTGCAATCATTTAATTATTTAAATTACCACATAACACCATTCACTACTATAGATAAATCATATAATCATACAAGGACCAACGTAACCACTCAAACAAATGAGACTACTATGCACAAACCATAAGATACAACACTGTTGTCAACTTGGTACGGAGTTACTTTTCATGTCACCTCAAATAATTCAACTTCCTGCCGTTGGGTTGGTTCAATGCTCGCCCAGACCTACCGAAATAGGTGGAATCGAGTCTTATTCCTGCAAAGCCTGCATCCACAAAGTGATATACAATATACATAAAATCAAAGCATTGTGAGGAGGATTCACAGCGTAGCAGGGCACTCGCGAACGAGTGATGCTACCTGTCCCCCCCACCAAAACATATCATCATAAAATTTTACACCGCATCATAAATTACTATTCTATAGTCTATTGCATTCCAAATAACCCATCAAATGATCATAATAGAATGTCATCGCAATATCCATGGCATCATAAGAATATAGTAATGATCTAAGCTACCACACATAATACCAACAGTATCGATCACAAATCACAATGTACCAAACAGAAATCACAGTGAATGTCAAAAATCAAATAGTAGCATGAGGGGTATTACACATCGCCAACACCTCCACAAATTTAAATTAATACTTGACCATATGTTATATGCCCCTTAAGTTAATGATGCATTTGTGTATAGTAGAAACTAAAGAGTTCTGATATAAAACTAGATTCAAAACTAACAAAGGCAATTAAGTTCTTCTTACCTAAAGAAGATTAGAATGAGGAATGAGCAGGTTTATCATCCACCTTAAGATTGTTTTTCTTCATTGTGACTTTCAATTTTTTCATCTTAGATTATAATATGTAGATTATAAAGACCATGGTGTTTAGATATCATATATATTAGGTTTTTTCATCTTATTTAATTTCTATGAGAAGAGAATATAACTCATTTCCTTTAGATTTACCACCTATTAAGCATGTTGGCCCTTTGGATTGTGTATTTGGTTGTTTTATTTCATTCAATTTTATGCCCATATGTATGACTCTCTTTGTTCAAGTGTTAGTTACTCACATAAATCATTATACGTGAATTTTTTAAATGTAACATGTATGTTATTCATTTAAATTGATATAAAATATGAATACATCCAATATATATATATATATATATATATATATATATATATATATATATATATATATAAACTTAGAAATAACAACCATTATTGGCTAATAATATTTCTTCTCAATTTTGTAATACTTTAGCTAAATCTTGATTAGCTTAAACTATGATATGAAATCCTCATATGTATAAAAGAATTGAGGATTCAAATTAATGAGTGTACAAAAAACAATATTAGTTTGTGTTATGATAAGGATTGTAAATCAACAAAAATCATAATATGCATAAATAATGGTGCCAATATAATAACCCTACTTGAATTTGAGAATATTTCAACCTTATTATGGTTTATAATTTTGGTACTTTACAATTTTAAATATTAGAATCCTTGAGAATGAGAATTATGTAAGAATTGAGAAAAAAAGGTATACGTGAAACTACGCTACTAGATAGTTCTAAAAAATATGGAATTAAAAATGCCTCTAAAATAAAAAAATTAATTATCTAATAAAGCTTGAAAACATGCACTCAATTGGAAAAGAAAACTAATAAATAGAAAAACATTAAGTTTCATAACTCTTCAAATAAACTTGGGGTGGTGGATCTACCTTGATTGGCTAAAGCATCTCATTCCAAGCAAGAGGTCATGAGGTCTAGTCTCTCCACCGTCCTCATGGTATCAAAGGGTGTGTCATGCCAGCTTCACCGGTCACATAAAAAAAGTTTACCAGGCGCACTGCAATTTATAGGGGGGCTACCTGATTCCAGCAGTCTAAAAAAAACAATTCAAATAAAATTTCTAACAAGTCTAAGAATGTTAAAAAAACATTAATTACATGACCAAGATGTGGCAAAATATGGAAGTATATCTAGAAGAAATTTCAACCATGATAAAAAAAAAATTCAAAAATTACTAATGAATGATAAATAATCAAGAATTGTAATACTTAGAAGATAAATTTTCTTAAAAATAAAAAAAATATCTCTTTGAAAAATCTAGCTCAACCTATAAATTTTTTTTTAGCAAATTTTAAGTTTAAAAATATTATAAAGAGGTCAAATTGGGAACTAATGTAGAAGCAAAGTTTGATGTAATCATCTTACCCTTTTTGGCTAGAAATTTATACTAAACTAATAATTTTGATTTTAGAATGATTCTAGAGATAACCAAAAAAGTTAGAAATAAGTAAAATTTGTACTTGTAGAAAGAAAAAAACCCTAGAGAGATCTATTTTTATGTCAAAATATGAAGAAGATAGTTATTAAGTCCATAAACACTCTAGAAAGCACCTATGAGATAGAAAAACATGAAAGAAGTAAAAAACCTAGGTCAATGGAACCACCCAAACCTTGAGACTGTGTTGAATTCAACAACAAAATTCACTCGAAAACCATTTGGACATATAAAAATAACCCAAAATAGACTCTTATCAATTTAATAGTATGGTGTCAAAAATAATTTGATTTTAATTTAATAATTTTACCTTAACATTTAATCATACATGTGTCTTTTTATGTGTCAAGTGAGATGAATCTTGAGTGAATGTTGATTAACTTTGATTAAGAGTTGACCATAATCATTGAAGGTGGTAAAGAGTTAACCCACAAGATAATTTTAGTGATAGTTTTGCATTGAGTCTAATTAGAAAGAGAACTAGGGAACTGACTAGAATGTTGATTAGGACAAACTTTAATTCTATTACATAAGGTAGATATCAACAAAATAACTATTTTCATAGTCAAATAATCTGACCTAATCTATCAAGATAAACCAAGGTAAACTTAAAATAATTAAGTTGCATACATGTAATGAATCAGTAAAAGGGTAAAAATTGACTTCTTACTAGAAAACTAGCATGAATGTCTAAAATATCTACTTGTTTGCCAAAATTAGCTTTGGAAGATTAAAGACATTCTTGTTTGTTTTTGATAAGTTAAGCAACATTTACAGGGTGTTGTACCCTTTACACAAAGAGCCCGCAGTGCCAAAAAGGAACCAAGTTCAACAAAACATCAAGCGAAAACCTCGTAGAAACATTCTTATTTGTTATTTGTTTGTCCTATAAAAATATTTAAAATAAAATAAATAATATATAATAATACTCAATATGTGATTATTACACGTGTCTAGATCCACACTCAAAGTTCCAACATTAATTGATTACAATAACATTATAATTTATATTAGTGAAAAAGAATATTAACTTGAAAACATTTATTAGTCAAATTTGAAAGAAAGTTAACTTATCACAAGTGCAAACCAACTATTCAAATCAACTTCTCACACCATATGGTCATTGTATATTCTACCTTTTTTCTAATAGTATAATAAAGAGTAAAAAAATTCAAGTGCCACTATGCATAAGTTATTTTTTATAAACTATTTTTTTCTTGTATAGTAATATTCTATTTTTAATAATAATATGATTCATCTTAATAGGCCAAACAATCATATGCCACCATATAATTTAAATCACTTTTTAAGAATTAAAAGTTATGTTGGTGTAGAGAAGGGGGTTCAATGCTCACAAGTCTCTTGCTTACCAAGAGAGTCCTAGGGAACAAACTACCCTAAACTACCTCAACTTAGTGGATTAGAAAGAGGAATGAAGAAATTACAAAGAAAGAGCTAAAGATAGAATATCAGAAATAATAACAGACAAACAACTTCAGGAACTAAAAGAATAGATCACTGAGATTCTTATCATAAAGGGAGAAGCTCTTACCCAAAGGATGGCAGCACAAGAGCGAGACTTCAGCGCGTCGCGTCAAAGTCCTAGAGGTGCGTGTTGGCATCTTGTATGGACAAAGCATTGAACCCTCAAGCAAAATTACAAAGGATCTACTAACTGATTTAGATCTGAGGTTTGTTTAATCGATTGAGTTAACAAAAAGCAGGAAATGCTAATAAAAGACAAGGTAGAGGTCCAACCTATAGAGGGTCTTGCGTTTTGAAGCCTTCCTCCAAGCTCTACATGAGCAACCTGCACACAAAGTGAACAAGGAAAAATGTTGGGGTAGTTTTGGGGCTTTTCGCAGTCAAACTCCCATTTTGGTGTTCCCACCTCCATGGACTGCTAGATAGATAGAGAGAATAATAGACACAAAATGATAAAATTAAACCCCACTCGGGAGGAGAACCCAAATCACAAGATAAGACACAAAGTGATAAAAGCAAACCCCACTCGGGAGGAGAGCCCATACCATAAGATAAGACACAATAGAGAGTACAATAACAAATAGACAGGAATCAAGAGAGCGTTACCAACAGTCTGTGACCCCCCTTGGCTTGATAGACACAATCTTGAGTGCTTGTAAGAGAGCTTTGGTTGTTGGAGGAGCTTCAGTCTAGCAGAGCTTCGCTATAGAGACAAGATTGAGAGAATAGAAGAGCAAGATAATAGAACTAGAATCAGAGTGTGATAAAGTGAAAATAAAGGTTTTATTCAACTGCATGGGTGGGAGGAGTCATTACTCTCAAAAATCAACCACAAGGACACATGTCATGGGTCAAATATTCCAAGATTCCCCATTTGAACTTGCAAAAGTATAGGGATGCTAGTGTGTTGTGCAGACGTTCGTGCATCACGCAGGCGTCCAACTCATCATTTCACAAGAAACGAGGTGATAGACTTGTTGGATGTTGTGGTTGTGTTACTAATATGTGATTGTCATTGATGTCAACACTATTAGCATTGTTGTATTGAAGGTTGTATATGTCGAGGATATTGAGAAAATTGTAATAAGAAGTGCTACAAGTTGTTAGTGGAGAAGTGAAGATCAGTATGTCAGTGTGATCAGTACATTGACGATCAATCATTGTGGATTAAAGGGTTTCTTGCTGAGTGTATCTAGTTTATCCACCGGAAGTTTCAGAGGTTCGTGTGAAGTTTTGAGCAAGTTATGAAGATTTGTATTCTGATAGTTTTTCTATTACTTCAATTCGTGTTCTTGAATGAAGATCAAGAAATTTCTATGAGTTCAGTTGCTGCGGATGATTCTCTGGTGTTTCTTGATGCTTGTGGATGCTTCTAGATCATGCTCTATCTTTGTTACACATCCATGTTGATCGATGTGTTTGTGGTTGGTGATTTTTCTCTTGTGTGTTTGGGTTTTTATGTTCTTGGTCGACATGGTGGTTGTAATGTGTTGTGGATCCTTGGAGATTAAATTTTGAATGTTTGGCGCACTTGAGGATATTGTTTTGGGCCACAATATAATATTGACCAACAGTGTTCAATTCACATTGGAAATTTACTTGTAAATTTGAGCCGACATTGTGTATATGTTTTATATGTTCATATTTCTTTTGGCCGACAAAGTTGTTGATGCAAATCCATGTTTCAGATATATAAGAGTGATTGTTTGAGCAAAGTGAAGTGTGCATAAGTTTTTGTGAGAGCAAAGGAAGAGAAAATGTGTGAATAGTGATCTAATCATTCAATTGTAGAGCAGAGTGTGAAGAAGTTTGAGCAAAGTGTGAAGGAGAGTTTTTGTGCTTAACCGGAACTGTAATCAGGCTTTTGTAGAAGCTATTTTCTCAGTTCATACCCTATGGATCTAATATGAATTTCTGTAAGACAGTGTGTCTTCTTTGGGAAGTGAGTGTTGGACAAACAAGGACAAATAACTGAGAGGGGGAGTGAATCAGTTGTCACAAAATATTTAAACTTTTCACACTTTACTTAACTTAACCACAGATCTGATGAAAGAACAATAAACCATAAACAATTAACACATCAGAAACACAAAGAACACCAAGATTTTTTTACATGGAAACCCTGTCAGGGGAAAAACCATGGTGGATGTTAGTCCACAATATTATACCCTGTTAAAAGTATAATGAAAATAATAATGGGAATGCACATGCATTCAGGCACACTGCCTAGAGCTCACTGCTCAAATACAAGAGGGCTCACTGCCCAATAATACATAGTAATTTGGATTAGATCCACATGGTGTGAACTGAGAAAATAGCTTCTACACAAGCCTGATTACAGTTCCAATTAAGTGCAGAAAACCTTCTTCACACTTCGCTCAACCTTCTTCTCACTCTGCTCTGCAATTGAATGATTAGATCAATGTTTTCACACTTTCTCTTTCTTTGGCTTTCCTTTTATTTCACCCACATAGACACTAACTTTGCTCAAACAAAAACTTATATATCCACAACATGAAATACATCAACACACTTAGTCGGCCAAAAGTATAAAACATATTTACAATGTCGGCCCAAGTTTACAAATAAATTTTAATGTGAATCATACACTGTTGGCTAATGTTATGATGTGACCCAAAAAAATATCCTCGAGCGTGCCAAACATTCAAATTTTAATCTACAAGGATCCACAACACGTTACAATCATCATGTCAGCCAAGAACATGAAAATCTAAACACACATAAGAAAAATATTTGACCACAAACACATCGATCAATGCAGACATACAACAAAGATAGAGAATGATCTAGAAGTATCCACAATCAACAAGAACTAACAGAGAAGCATCCATTTTTTTTTTTTTATCAAAATCACATAAAATTCAATCAGGAACACTGACAAAGACCACAGAAACACTGTTAGAGCACAACTATTCATAGCGCAATCAAATCTTCATGCAGACCTTTGAAACTTTTGGTAAATGAACTAGATACTCTTAGCAATAAACCCTTTAGTCCATAACAACTGATCTTCAATGTACAGAACAGGACACCTTCATGACCTTTACTGTTCCACTAGAAACCAACAACTCTATAACTCTTCCTTCAACAATTTTCTCAATATCCTCGACATATACAAACTTCACTACAATAATGCTAATAGTGTTGACATCAATGACAACTACATATCAGCAACACATCCACAACATCCAACAATCTCCCCCTTTGGCATTGATGGCAACACATGATGTGAAAAATACCATCAACACAACTGCACTAACTCCCCCTTAGATTCTGACACTTCTTTTCAACTGCTCTTCTCCCCAAAAGGATTTTTCACATTGCTTTTCTCCCCCTTTGACATCAATGGAAAAGGTAAGCATTACATTCCCACATACAAGCTCTAAACCACATATCTGCACATCTGACTACCCCCCTTGAGTAGTAGCCACAAAAACATCAATCCAGATCAAATTTTTTTATGAAGCACATGGATTGATGTAAGTAAATGCATCTCTAGTTCATATCAGGAGGGTTAATCACCCCTAGCATCCCTATGAGATACTCAAAAGTATCCTTTGGCAATGACTTAGTGAAAATATCTGCAACTTTTTCTTTCGTAGGCACATACTCTAGTTTGACTTCTTTCTCATTCACTTTCTCCCTTAAGAAGTGAAACTTGTTTGATATATGCTTAGTCTTAGAGTGTAGCACCAGATTCTTTGATATGTTAATTGCACTTGAGTTGTCGGTATATGGCAATATGCTTGTAGGCCGCTAAATATACAAATTGATATAGCACAGGATTACGTCCACTAACATGCTTCATCCTGAATTATCCCTCTATCTAACCATTTATCAAATAGCCTTGTTTGATTAAAGTCATCATAATTCCCCTTTGAATTAAATAAATCCGCCGATTTAATTAAAATCATTGTCTCTGTGTATTAGCTAGGTGTTTTCATCTTCTTATCTTTGTTTGAATTAAATAATCCATATTATTTGATTAAATCTCTAAAGTTCATCTAATTAAATTAAATAAATCAAACATTTATCTAATTTAATCTAACATCACCCCCTTTGGTTAAATAAATCAAAAATATATATTTTTTTGATTGGTAAACCGCAGCAAAGGGGCAGCACCCACCACTTTTGACTGGAGCTATGAACCAATGAGGCCACATTTGGGGGACCTCATCCCTGCCATTGCTTCTTGCCCCATTTTCCCAGCGATCGAGTGAGTTCTGTGTTGTTTGTTACATTTCGCCTCGCACTTCTTCTTTTTCCTTTGTACCTTTGTCCAAATTTCCCCTGACATGCCTTTACCCAAATACTCTACACTCCCTCTGGTTATTTGGATTCCCTTTGGGAAATTTATTCCTGAATTACCATCTTTTACCCTATGATGAGCTTCTACCAAGGCCTCTAGATTAGTAAGATTCCCAATTTGATCCCTGCTACTTTTCTTTGGAGCTTTGCCAGGAGGAGTATCTCCAACAAGCTCCACTGTAGAGGAAGTGTTTGTTGCCTTTATAGTTGTTTGGGAGTCACTTGATGGAGCCATGCACATCAACTTTTCCATCTGACCCATCCTTTTCCACTGAGTAATGTAGGGGGGTGGCATCTTTCCACCAAGTAGCTTGGATTTCATGCCAACGTTTTGAGCAGTGTGCAACCATGTGACCAATTTTGAAACATCGACGACACCGAAAAGGTAATCCCTCATAGTCAAGCAATTGATTCCATTCCATCCTTGCAATTTTCAGAAGCACATTCGCAGGGAGATCTTTGGTTGTGTTTATCTCCACTAGTATGCGAGCATAGGTAGTGTGCAAAAAGTTGGAAGAGCCCTCATCCACCCCTAAAAACTTCCCCAGTGAACAACCAATGGCTTGAAAGCATGTATCACACCAAAATTGAAGAGGAAGATTCAGTAGCCTTACCCAGACTGGAGCCAGATCGAAAGATTATGTGATAGGATTGAAGGAGGGGTGCCAGGGTTTCAGTAATAATAAATGTTGATTCTTCCAACTCCATTGGTATTCATATAGGAATAAGTCTCAGTCTTTATCATCTTCAAAAGCCACTACAAAGAATCCCCTTGCCATGGGGTAAATCTCTACATTCCCCTTCAATAAAGGTTTCTAGAATTCCGCAATCCATTCGTGAAGCTCTGTGAGGCTTGGCCAGAACCCTTGGAATCTACCAACCAACCCCTACTCTGTAAAATAAGATATATTTTCAGACACTTCCTCAACAATCTCCCCCATGAAAGAAACTGTTGGGCAAGAGGTAGCATAGCGAAGAGCCTTAGGAGCTTGTCGTTCACCATGTTCGCTAGCCTTCTCCCCAAATTTCTCCATCCAGCCATTGTTCATCACCCAATTCTTCTGTGGATATTGATGTCAAGCAACCACCTCTCTCCCCAACCTCGAAGAAGACACAGGTCATCCCTTAGAGTCCCAGGCTAGATGTGTTGTTGCTTTTTCCTATCCACAGTCTATCTTTTTTGATCCTTTCACTGTAATTGAGTATGATCGACTAGGGATTGATTGTCACTTCCCATCATTTGGGCCAGATAAGGTCTCCGCAGAGGCATCAAAGGATACCCTAGGTGTACCAGTCATTAGCAGAAGTTTGTTTTTCTTCTCGTGAAGAGATCCTGCCTTGCTTTCGCCAAGCCCCCCCAATTTTGGTTGCTCTACACCCACCTGAGCTTCTTCCTTGGCCAGATCAAAGCCATGGAGATCTGACACAGTGACAACAAGGCATGCCAAAGATTTATGCAGAGCATCATGGCTAGACGAAAATAAAACAGAGCCCTCAAAGTGCACTTGATTACCCGGCTTTGGAGGTCGCTCAAGCTGAGACCAAGCAGGAGGAGGTTGCCCTACACAATCATCTTCATCGAAGGCCTTTCACCCACGCGCAGTGCTAGAGAAACCT
>VDFB02367362.1:0-14332 GCA_007258455.2 Sequoia sempervirens
AAAGAAACCCATCACGAGGCAACCCTTTATCACGAGGCAACCCTTTAGATTTAAATAGGGAGATTCAAATAACTGAAACTCAACATTGTGTTTTCCCATTTACAATTATTTTGTGCACTTTTTTTTTTCAATCATGCAAAATTTAAACACAACAATGGAATGTGTGATTTTGAAGATATTCATACTTTTTTGTAACATTCCATGTTGCAAAACTGTGTGTGTTAAGAAGCAAGCAACCCACCATGAGACAACCCTTTACATTTAAATAGGGAGATTCAACTAACTGAAACCCAACACTGTGTTTACCCAATTACAATTATTTTGTGCACCTTTTTCAATCATGCAAAATTTAAACACAACAATGGAATGTGTGATTTTGAAGACATTCATACATTTAATCAAGGACATTCAAGTATCTAGAATCCTACACATTGTGTTTCCCAAATTACAATTACAAGGTCTTGTAAAACCCTCTACTTGCAACCGAATTACTTAGCACTGCTCACCTTGATTTGGTCAGTATTCTCCTCCAACTCCTCCATGTGCATTCAAAACTTTAGCTTACAACATGCACACTACCAAATAGCACCTGGATTTGGTCAGTTTACTCCTCAAACTCCTCTACGTGCACTCAAACCTTTAACTTTCAATGTGTAGACTAGAAACAAATAGTATTTTCACCTTTCTTTCTCCAAATAGAAAAGGCACACGTCATTCCCTTCCACTTTTCTTGCTATAGCCAAAAGAAAATTCATGACAAAGCTAAGGCTCCTACCTTTTTTGGCCGGATAATGGCGGGAAAACCCACCTAATGGTGCCGTTAACTCCTACCTACCATTCCCTGGACATTTAGTCTCATTTTCTGGTTTAGTCACTTTGATTGCTCGTCTGGCAGGACCCTCACTACATCTCATCATATTATGTATGTTTCCATGTATGTTGTTATGTATGTTTTTCATGCTTTTTTGTATGTACATAGGTGTGTTTTATCTAGTAGTTAGTTGGCTATATATGCATCCACATGTTGAATAAATAAGAACTGAGTTTATTGGGGAAATTAATCACATGTATTCTCATGAAAAATAGCTGAAATGACGATGAGTTTAATTCTTTAAATACTTTTATAATTTTTTTAATTATTTTGAATATTATTAAATTTTTTATATAAAAAAAATTAATTATACAAATTAATAATATTAAATATATATTATCGTTTGCATTGATTTTATATAATTATTCTTATTTTCTAAAACTCTTTATTACTACTTAGTATTTACACTTAAGACAACAAGGGTATGTTCAAGATCATGATGGGCCAAAAAGTGTCAATATGATGGGTATGTGGTTGACGATTTTTTTTTTACCCAAAATTGATGAAACGGAAAGGGTTTTTAAAGGAGATTCTTAGCTTTCCACCAATATAAATTATGCTTTACTTTGAATTTAATAAGTAATTATTATTCATTTTCTATTCAAATTACGACTAAAGTCCTGATCAATAGATCGATTGAAAAACATTTATAACTTTCAAATGATATCACATTTTTTGAATCCAAAACATGCATCACATTCTATGCTTCACATACTATAGGATTAAAAAAAGAAAAAATGAATTTCATGAAGTTTTGACCATGTTAAGGTGGTCAGACATACGAGTTTTTTATATTTTTAAAAAGTTGTAATAAAAAATTCATAACTAATTATTTATGTAACGCGCCGCCATGCAACCCTAGAGGAAGTTGCAATTAACTAAACACATTTTTTTTTTGTGTAAGGACAAATAACATACAAGTTCACTACCCATTTCCAACAACCTCTAAGGTTACGAGACTGATTACTTTAAAACACAAACAAGAAACATGAATTGAAACCATAAAATTTAATTACTAAAAGAATTAAGAACACATACATTCCATACATGATAAATTACATCAAAGAATAAGAGATACCACATGATTTCAAATAACAACCATTTAACAATAGGATTACAACTCTCATTCCCCAAATGAGGTAAATCTAATAAGCATGGTTACATATTACAACTTCCACCTCGATAACAAATGAGAGGTAATAAATTACAAGATCAACTAAAATGAATAAAGCATGAATTGAAACTGGATCCCATGAGCTCTCTAATTGGAAATATCGTCCACATGAACAAGAAGAAAATCCAATGGAGTAAGGTGCACGTTCCACCCAATTAAGTGATACCCGAAGGCTCACCCCTCATGCTAGGAGATAGTAACAAGGATTCCTAAACAAGACCATCTACCTCTAGACATAGGCTAATACATAACTGAACTGAATCAAATACAAATACAACATAAATTAACAAAAAAGGTTACAATGCTTCTAGAGTTAAATAATCAATTGCATCATTGATACAAACATACTACTAACTTAGGATAAGTGTCATCACAATGTTACATGGGGTATCCTAGTAAGTCTTCCTAGGTCGTGGCCTCCATCTCGGGATATCCTGGAAACCTCTAACAACTCTCAACCCCTCATGTAAACCAATGTGGAATCAGTTATCTCTCGTAAAGACAAGATAATGATCTTGCCATTTGAAGCCTTCTTGTCCCATCCCAAGTCTATACAAGCCCTTGCATCCATGAGTGAGGAAAAATTAATCTTATTAAGTGTTTGATACTACCTAAACCTCTAATGAGTTTATTTATGTCATCACTAGATTAACTAACTTACAATGAGTTACCTTGGCACCACTTTGTCTGCTGGACCTCATTGCAAGCCACTCCTCTAAGACAACACGTGGAATAACTCCACAACCCAAGGGTACATGAGAGCGACCTAAGGATATTATATCCCTATCCACGATATAAAGTCAACATATCCAATTCATGATAATCGGGTATATAACTGGATCTATTAAGATGCACTACCCAAGGTAATTCAAAGGTTGACTAACACATTACAACAAACCACACAATTAAATGAAAATCCCATCTAGAAGACTTAACATAAACAAATAATTCCATTTTCCCCAACAACAAGAAGGAGAGAGATAACACAACAAAAAAACAATTTGGTAATTTAATAACCTACTTTAGGATTCCCTAAATCCAATCAATGCAATGACATATTACATGTAATCAATTAAAATAATTAACATTATTCGAAACGAGAAGCTTAAACTAATTATTTTTCTTTCAACTTCCTTGATTACACTAATGTTAAAAAAATCAATTTTCTAATAACCTCCTTCTCTTATAAATTAATATTTTCCTCAATAATAAAATAACCTTAAAATAGTATATTTAAATATAAATTAGACATATATATTTATATATTTAATATATATATAATTATATATATTTATATTTAAATATACATATATATATATTTATTTATTTAAAAAAATAAACTATTTAAATACTCATTCACAAATATTTCCAATTATTTAAAATATATATAATATATAAATAATATAAAAAAATATTATATATAATATATTATAAATATTAAATAAAATAAAACAAAACATAATAAATATATATAATATTTGTTTTCTAGATAAAAAGCTGGGTAGGGCTAGCACCCATCTATATTAAAATATCAAATATGATAGTTAAAATGGTAATATACCAGCACTTAGCAAGAATCTCTATGGTTGCATACTACTGCTACCGGTTACAGACAAGTTGGTAGACTATTAAGAGGAGACCCTCCAAAGCAGCAACAACTTCTGCTAGCTATTCCAAGAAGGCAAGATTCAATGATATTCCAAGCGCTCCCAACATCAGACCACCTTATATGCCACAAAGAGCTTTCTTTGATAGCTCATCCGCCAGTGCATTCCCTTCCCTATAAATATGGCTGATTTTAAAAATTTCCACATCATCAATTAATGTCCTTATACTAGCCAACCATCTGTTAATCTTCCAATTGGGGGTTGAGTTTTGGCAGATGGCATTTACAATGATCAATGAATCTCGCTCCAGATGTATCTTCTTCGCTTTGAGCTCCTTGCCCAACTCTAGACCTCTCAATGCTGCTCTAACCTCTACAATGTTATTTGTTGCTATGCCAATGTATTCCATGCTTTCAACAATGATTAATCCTTGCTCATCCCATGCAACACAACCAATCCCACTTGGCCCTGAGTTTCCACTAGAAGCACCCTCAAAATTTATCTTAATCCAGCCTAGGTTTGGTGCTGTCCATTTGATTCCCTTCTGAGGATCCACCAGCTGTTCTGATTTTCTTGATCCCATTAGCTTTGGGACTACCAGTCCTACAAACTTTTTGGTCAACTCACTATCCCAACTCTTAAAGACATTATTTTTCACATTAGAGGATCTAACTGCATAGTTCACTACTTCTACATTAGAGGTTTCAATCTTCTTAGCTAGTAGCTCCCTTGGCATCCCCCATTGCGTGAAGATTCTATGATTCCTTTCCTTCCAAATTTCCCAGATTACTATTGAGGGGTCTATCTGCCAAATACATCCAAAGAAGTCTTGTTTCTTGATGACAGGCCAACTAACGAACCAATCCACCAACCCCTGAGGAAGGGGGTACGAAAGATTTAACTTGGCTCGAATGAAGTTCCAGCAAAACCCCGCATATGGATAGGGCAACAGGAGGTGGTTCACGTCTTCCTCATGATTCTTGCAGAGAGGGCATTTCCCAGACCACTAATCCCAAATTTGGCCAGGCGGTCTTGTGTTAGAATCTTTTTCTGAATTGCCAGCTAGGAAAAGACTTTGGCCTTGGGCATACTGAATTTACCCCACAGAAGTTTTTTCGGCCAATGTTTGTCATCCTCAATTGCTTCCCTTATCCTATATCCAATCTTCACTTTGTATTCCCCATCCATCGAAGCGCACCACCTAATCTTATCTTCTTCTCCTATAGCCGTCCATGTTCTGTATTTGAGTATGTCTTCCAAAACCACCTTTTGAGCCTGGGGGGCATTTAACTCTTGCAGTGATTCCCACTTCCATCTCAATTGACCATTCTCAGCTGCGAACGAACCATAGTTACAGACTTCCTTTCCCCAGACACGATTTGTCTCTCTACGAATATCCACCAAATGTGGAAGAGACTTGAGGGCCGGATGTCCCTCCCAGGAGTCCTCCCAGAACGCTATCTTTCTACTGTTGTTTACTTCCCATGTGATATGTTTGGTAACAATGTCTCTGCATTCTAAGATAAAATTCCAAATTGCCGAGCCCCTTGGGGGATTCTGGATAGTGAATATTCTAACTACATCATCTGTGTCAAGATATTTCTTTCTCAAAATCTGAACCCACCGCTAGTCCCCTTTGCAATAAATATACCAAATGAGCTTTGCACCCATTGCCAAGTTCATTAGGTGTAATTGTTTCACCCCAACCCCTTTCGCTCCTTGTGGTTTACATATCTTGTCCCAAGCCAACAATGGGAACTCCTAAATGTCACTTGATCCATTCCACAAAAATATCCTCATAAGCTGAACTAGACCTTCTTCAGTAGCTTTGGGTAATTTCATGCAAGACATTGAATAAACCAGAATGGCTGAGAGGACAACTTTTATCATCATGACTTGGCCGGCCGAGGAGAGACATTTCCCCTTCCATCTCCCTAGTTTCTTCCTATAGTTGTTTAGTACTGATTCCCAATAACTTACCTTGTTTACCCCTACAAACAAGGGCATCCCTAGAAACTTACCAGGAAAGTTGGCAATTTTTAGTCCCAGAATTCTTGCTAAATCCCTTTGTAGACTTGGCTGGACGTTGAGGAAGAAGACTTTGGATTTGTGCTAGTTGATATTCTGACTCGAGGCCAACCCATACTCATTCAACAATTTCTTGATGCACCTGGCCTCCACCCTGGTAGCAGCCCCAAATAATAAAGTATCATCTGCAAATTTATTATGTGTTGATTTGTCTATCCTCAAGGAAACTTCTATACCCTTCCACTTACCTTCAGCCCTCATATGTGATATACTTCTACCGAGTGCTTCTGCCATAATGATGAAAAGAAAGGGTGATACGAGATCATCCTGTCTAATTCCCCTTGAAGATTCAAAGAAACCTTGTGCTGCACCACTTAATAATACCGAGAATTTGGGAGAATTGATGCATCTAGTGACCCATTCCACCCACTCCTGTTGAAAACCAAACTTCTTCAGCACCTCCAACAAGAATTGTCGATCCACCATATCATACGCCTTAAGAATATCCAGTTTGATGATCATACTGGGAGCTCTAGTTTTTCTTGCAGTATGAATAGTTTCATGTGCCACAATAATGCCTTCGAATATGGATCTACCTGGGGAGAAGCTGCTTTGCTCCTCTGAGATAACTTTCTTAAGAACCTTCTTGAGTTGATTAGCAATGATCTTTGTTATTATTTTGTAAATTGTGTTACAGAGAGAGATTGGTCTATAATCTCCAAAGTTTTGTGGATCTTTCTTCTTGGGAACAAGTGCAATGAATGTGTGGTTGAAAGCCCCAAGCACTATGGCCTTTTTCCTTGATTCCTCAATAGCCTGATGCACATCCGTACCAATGATGTCCCAAAAGGCTTGAAAGAATTTGGTCGTGAAGCCGTCAGGTCCAGGGGCTTTATTAGCTCCAAGTTAAAAGGTAGCAACCCTTACTTCCTCTAGGTTGATTGGCTTGTAGAGCCTCAGATTGTCCTCTCCATTGATCAAGTATGGGATCCGGTCCAAGAAATCCTCTCTTTCCCTTCTATTATCCACTACAGCATGGTTGAGAATTGTTTGGAAATACTGGACTGTTGCTTGATTCACTTCTTCTATGGATTGTGTTCTCGAACCATCCTCCTTTGTGACTTCAGTGATTCTTTTCTTAACCCTATTCGTAAGTTCCATTCTATGGAAAAACCTAGTGTTCTTGTCCCCTTCTTTTAGCCATACTTCCCTATATTGTTCCCTCCAAAAGGTCTCTTCCTTGGTCATGATCTCTTTCAACTCTGTTTTGAGTTTTAATTCCAGTTCATAATCAGTCCCATCCATTCCACTCTAAATCACTTTTTCATTTAGCCTGGAAGGATCTCCTTCAATCCGATATTTCTCCTTGAATATATTTCCAGACTTCTCCTTGTTCTAGTCCTTCAATTTATTTTTGATATGTGCTAGTTTTTGTCTCAATGTGTACATACAGGTATGGTTTCCCCCTCCCACTTCCTTCCACCATATTTCCATAAGATTAGTCAATGATGGGTCCCTAAGCCACATGCACTTGAACTTGAAAGGGATGCCACCTTTGGGTACCTCGGGCTTTATATATAACTGAACTGGGAAGTGGTCTGATCCGAAGAAGGGTAGAATGCTTGCTTCAAAATAGTCTGCTTCTAGTCCTCAATTCCCCCCTAGGAAGAATCTGTCCAACTTTTTTGCTATATGGGTAAAGTCTTTTCTCCGATTAGTCCATGTATACTTACCATTCTTCGTTTGCATTTCCCTCAGCCCCCACTCCTCCACATATATATAATATTAATAATAATAATAAAGTTTTAATAAAGTCCAAACCCCCAAAAGGGTGGAGGATGCAGCCTATGGTTGAGCCCAACCTCCCTTGGTGGAGGCGACGCTGCATGGGTAGTGCTTCCCCCACACTATGTGGGGAGTGCTACACACAATAGTGCCCTCCACTGGGGTGCGGCTGTGTGCAGCCAAAACTGCCCCCTCAAAACCATAATTTTTTATTTATTTTTATTTCTATTTTTTTAAATACTATTTTTTAAAAAAATAGAGCACAAGAAATCCTCTGTTCTGGTAATTTCCAGAACATGATTTTTTACTTAAAATTTTAACTCTGCCAAGAAAAGTTTCCAAAGGCGAAACCTGAGGACCAAATAGCCAATTGCATTAGATACTTCCTTGCTTATATATACATAAAATCTCCATTTCACGGTCAAATTGAACAAATTTTTTCTACATAAAGATTTTACCAATGAAAATAATTTTCAAACATAATTTCCCTGGTTACAGAGATTTTTTGGAATCTCCAAAGTCCCAAAGAGAGGTTTTCTGATTTCTTTTTATTCCTATTTTCAGATTCTCTGATTTGTTCGGAATTTTGTTGTCGAATTTTACGTTTGTAAAGATTTTTTTACAAGGAATCCTAGAGATTCAACACCGCTGAGTTTCAATGGGGTTTTTCCTCCAAATTTGTTTACAAAAAGTTTTCAAAGATTGAAAGCCAAGATTCCCTAAAGGCAAATAAAAGAGCAAACAAGAAAGAGACACATTTTGGAAGAGAAAGGTCAGGGTGTTTGGTGCAAATTCCAGTTTTTAGATTTCCTCCAAAAGAAACTTCGCTCCAGTTCAAAGGTATCCCACCCAAGACAAGAAACCTTTTTCTTTCCTTCAGCTGTAACAAATTTTTCTCCAAGGCGTGAAGATAGTCCTTCCGTTCTTCCACCGAAATCTTCGCTTTTTCCATCCAAGAAGGTGTATGCGGGCAGACGACGGGTTTCTCCAACAAAATAAAATAAACATAAAATAAAAATAAATATCCCCATAAATTTTCCCCAAATTTAGTCAACTTCTCCAAAAATATCCCATCCACCATAGTTATTTCTCCCTCTATGAATTTTGAGAAGGATATTTTGTTTTAAAAAGGAGAATTTAAAACCAGATTTCAACAGCAAAGTTTTTGTTGTTATTTTTTTGGGAGTTTCTATTTCAAAAGAAGATTTAAAGCTTTTTAATGATTTCTTCCGAAAATTTACAACTTTAAAAAAAAAAAATCAAAAATAATTTAACACTTTTAATTCCATGCACTTTTCAGAACAACGTTAATAATTTAATTTATTTACTCCACAAATAAGTTTAATTAATCAATTCAACACAATTAATTTAATTAATCAATAAAATAAATCTAATCCAAGATTAGATTATTTTATTAATTAGATTAAATTAATTAATAAATTACATAACATTTCTAACATTATAACCAGATTTATTTAATCAACAACTTAACTATGTAAGCCATTTATTTACCTTTATAACTTGAAATTAAATACTAACCAAGGTGAAATGAACAACATTATAACAACTAAACCCATCTACAACCCGACGACACACTATGATTAAGGTGATGACTTGGCATGAAAAACCTAGTTACTATCTCCCAATCGAATACTGTTGGCCAATGGACATGCTCAAACATGTGAAACCAGGTGGAGTCTATGTCCTGTACCTGTCAACCTACGAACAAAGAGTATATCGAACATGCATATATATCATAATACAACACACCGTGAAGAGGAAATCTCAGAATTGTAGGGTGCTCGCAAGCAAGTGGTGAAATCTCACCCCCTTCACTAATACAATATTACTAACTAACGAATCTAACATCAATAATATAATCAAAAGCATAAAGCATCAATAATTCAAATATTTGCCAAGCTAATCCAAAGCATGCCATAATGATAACATCATAATAAAATACCATCACACCAAAATATAACATTGACATCACTTTACAGTTTGCGATCAAATAGTAACCAAGTACCATAGTCAAAGTATTAACAAAAACAAAGCATACCAAAGAAGAACACTATCCGATCAAAAGAGACAAAAGGTGGAGAGGTGCTACAATTTACTTGGAAAAAAATTACAAAATGGCCATCACATCAAGGACGCCAGGTCCTCTACTTATATCTAAAATATTATAAAATATTATCATTTTATTGCTTAGTTAAGTTGGTTAGGCCAGGACACCTACTTCTTATTTTTTTTCCTAAAATTTAAAGTACTACTGCATTGAAATTTTAAATGAAAATTTTCACCAAATAGATTTCTTTTCTTTTTTTTAAACAAACCTAGTAGTTTAGAAACTAAATTCAATTTACTCTGAAGTTCTATTCTTACATATTTTTTAAATAATATAGATAACTTATTCAAATTTTTAAGTCAAGTTGCCTAACTCTGATTTTTCTGATTTTTTTGCCACTTAAGGGCCTATTTTTTCCATGATGATCCTGCACATACCCACAACTTAAGCATTTTTCTCTTAATTTGTTGTCATCATTTGTATATTCATAAGCATCTTGAGGAAACATCAACCCAATAGTAATTTATTTATTTTATTTGTAAATTTAATTTCATTGTGGAATTATTTGTCAAATTTAGCTAAACGTTTTTAGCACAATACAAAACCATATTAAGAATAGAAGTTACATCTCTTAACCACCATTTCTCATAAAACTAAACCCTTTACCTCTTATATAGTTGTCAAGTTTATTTTAATTTATTGTTAATCTTTGATTTATAACTAGTTACATTTATCTAATCATATTATTATTTGATGTTGAATTATAAGCATTTCATTTATTTCCCAAATATAACAAAATAATGCAAGTTAAGTGTAAATATTGGATCCTAAAAATTTTGTCTTGTAAAAAAAAGTAATACACATTGCACAATTCATAAATCAATTTTTATAAATTACAAGTTATGTGAAAGGCTAACTGAAACAAATAAATTATTAATAAATCTATTGGATTCCTCAAACATTATTCAATTAGTAAATCCTACTCTATAATGTAGATTACAACTTATTTGAAAATAGCACTTTGTTTCTATTACTAACATCTATAACTCCACAATAATAAAATATAGCAAGGTAAGAAAAGCGCTTGCCTAACACATTTGCATGACAATGTCACAAAGTTAAGCAATATGCATTTGTATCACATTGAAATTCTCCTACACACTCACCCATATTCAATAGTATGCACACACAACATATCATTTACAATAGTAAACATAATCTAGAAAAATAACTTATAAAGATGCATGTCGACCCTTAAGATGATATATGAAAAGGTATGAATGAAGGATTTATTGTTTAAATCTACCAACTAGGGTGCCACACATTTGTATTCATATGAAATAGAATTCATTAGCTTGTTCATAGAACCAAAATAACAAGCACTACTAGCTAATCACCAAATATGTCAAAGGTGGATCATTTCGATAACCAACATTGTTATAGAAAAGCAATTCCATTAATAATCCAAATAATTCCCTCTTAGCATTGAATAATTGATAGTATCATCAAGTCAAATCATAACTCTATCATTTAACAATTCATTCATAATGTACTATGACAATAATGTTGGTCAAAACTAGGGAGTAAGGCACACATAATTATACTCTTTTGTACCATGAATTTATGGTTATATGTTCAACCAAATATGACCACCAAATAATTTTTTTTGTAAACTATTGAACATAAGGCGGGGCCTTACACTTTCCCCACAAACTAATAGCCTCATTTTAGCATTAAATCAATTCATTGAATTGGAGCACAAACAAAACCATTCATTCAATGCAAATGACAAAAGACAAATGAAATTATAATTAACAGTTTCATTCATGGTTTGCAAGCAAATACACAGGAGAGCACATATTTTAGAACTAATATTTTCTTCCATTACTGATATTGCTTTGTAAAACTATTTTTAAGATCATCATATAGTATGAATTATTCCCTAGACTGGCTTCTGATATACTCACTAACTTGTCTATTTACATTCTATTTTCTCTCTAAGCATAGCTATCACCTAGGCCTTTCTTAGACTCAAAATTTTCTAAACTCTCTTTCTTCAGCCATGAAATCCCCTTTATAAATAGGGGAGCAACAAGCATCCAACTGAGTTACAAACTCCCCAGGTGGTTTTATGCAATCATTTGAGAACAGGGGAAGATAAAAGACAAAACAAATGTACATGGTACCATTAGTCGTTGCCACCACATCCATGTTGAACAAAAATATTTTGTATCATATTAGTCAGAGGACCTCCACATCAACACAAAAGAGTAAAAGACCAAAAACATGGAAATATTGAAAAGAACACCTCCTATGCAAAGACCATGGTGTCATTAAAAACAAAAACAAGGAGAAGACTCTATTATGAGTTGTCAACATTGGATTATGCTTGACCACTCCTTGTTCATGATGAAATTGGAGGAACCATCACCACATCTTCATCAAAGCTCTCATATGACACCAGAGAGAAAAGATATTGGCCATATCTCGAGTCAGTGTCACCTTCAATGTCTAAAGGACTATCAAAGAACACAATGGGAGAAGTATATTTTCCCAGGCATATCCTATGACTTATATTTTCTCTTGGCCTTCTTCATAGGCTTAGCTAACTCCTTGCCCTTAAACTTGACCAATTCTTTTAAAATGGTCTCATTTCTTAAGTTGTAAGTACTCTAGAAAATTTCTTTCTTCTTGTGACCTTGAGCCCTCCTCTTACCCTTTGAAACCTTAGGGGCTTCCTGGTTTTCTTGCTCAGTTATAGACATATCCTTACAACATTCAAACACATTAAGCCAGCTAGACCTCCTAACGAACTTAATTGGAATACTAGTCTTTCCCATCTCTAAAATGAGTAGAAATTGACAACTTAAAAGACTTTGAATCAAAGCTGTAGGGAAACACACCTTTCAACTCAAGGAGAATCAACACCCTCACACCTCTTCACCAAACCCACTCCTCACATTCACTGCAGACTTGAAAGATGGTGAAAATGAACAACAAACAATCTGCATTAAATAGACAATTTTGGAGCATGAAAAAATTAATGATTCAAGAAATCCTTACATGAGCGAGTTGATAACTTAGCAAATCAAATTTGAATCTAGGTCATTGATATTAAAGCATTTAAAACTTCATCCATGGTGATCATGAGCATCATTTTTCAGCCTTGAGTAACTTGTTCCTCAAAAATAATAATGCCACCTCAAATGCTACCACATTTTCCCTTAATCTTGATTAATCATATACGATTTGACAATTAACATGCATCACCAACTCAATCCATGCACCTTCATTAATATTGGCAAAATGCATAATACCAACATTTTGAAGAGAATAGTTCCTTATACACCTCATTACTCATCACGAGCTTCCCCCAAATTCGAGGGTGCAATCAATGATGAGAGTATTATCGTGATGAACCTCATTCCATTGGATCATCCTATTTTAAAGCCACATGAACGTTTCTTCACTCACCCTACTACTTTATTTTTTGCTTTATATGATGTCCTCAAGATTCTTCCACATTTTATTTTCTAGCAATAGTCGTTACATATCACTAATACATCTCATCCTTCATCGGCTCCATTAGTAATGCAAGCATCCATGTGATGAAATATCAACCCTTGGATCTATGGGCCATCCTTTGTAACACCCCTCCCTTTTTGTACTTTGATAATCAGGCAATGTTTTCCTATGTTATGCTTCGATCATGTTAACAATTGAATTAATGATGATTTATGCTTTGATTATGTTAATAATGTTAGATGCGTCAGTTAGTGAGATTGTATTGGTGAAGGGGACGGGGTTATATCACTCGTTTGAGTGCCCTACGATTCTGAGATTTTCCCTTCACGGTGTGTCTGATCATATTATGTATATATGCACGTTCGACATGCTCTTTGTTGCAAGTTGGCAGGTACATGACATCGACTCCACCTGGTTTCCAGGTCTGAGCATGTCCATTGACCAATGGAAATTATTTGGGAGATAGTAGCTAGGATTTCTGAACCAGGTCATCACCCTAGTCATATCATGTTGTTGGTTTGTCGTCGGGGTCAGTTGTTTTATCTTGGTCAATTCTCCTTAAGTGTTTATTTAATTTCAAGTTAAAGTTTATTTAATGACTTGCGTAGTTTGATTAATGATTAAACGTTTTTGGTTGCAAGCTAAAAGTGATTAATTAGCCTTTGGAAATTTCAAATGATGAATGTTTTGTCTTGTTGAGATGTGGGAAAATTAGTGGTTAGTTAATTAATTTAATTGAATTAATAAAATAATCTAATTTCGAATTAGAGTTATTTTATTGATAATTGGAATTAATTGTGTGAATTAATTAAATTACCCCTATGAATTAAAGTGTTAAAAGTTTTAAATGTTTTTGTTGAAATAAAATGCTAAAGTATTTTGAATTCAAATTGGAAATGGAAAATTGTTGAAAGTTATTAAAAATTCAAATGGGTTTCTCATGCAAAGACTTTGGGGAATAAAAGATATTTTCTAAATTAGTTGACTATTTTGGAAAGATATTTGTAAAGGGTTGAATATGAAATTGAAATGAAATTTAGTTTGAATTGGAAAGAGAGTTTGCATTTGCATTAGAATTTGAATTAGAATTAGAATTTGAATGTGAATTTGGGGAGTTGGAGAAAAAGGTTATATTTTATTTTTAGGGTTTTCTTTTAGCTCCATGGAATTTTTGTTTTTTTTTGGAATGCTTTTGGTGGAGAGGCTTGGAGGAGGCAAAAATGGTGGAGTTGAAGGTTTGCTTGGAAATCTCCATGTGGAAGCTTGTAAACCTT
>VDFB02367363.1:0-73689 GCA_007258455.2 Sequoia sempervirens
ATTTTCTAGCAGGATTTTATTCTCTTAACCTTGAGGTCGGCTTGTGATGTGTTATTTTTGGGAAATATTGTAAAATCAAGTATAAATAAAGGATTTTTCCCTCATTTTGCATCTTCTAATTCCCCAATTAGTCTAATACATTCATCCATACATTAGCATACAATAATTCATAATTCTCAAGCATTCAAGGCATTATCAAGCATCCATTGGAGCATCCATTTGCATATCCTCAAATTTCTACATCAAGGGTTTGGTGAGTTGTGACATTGCATGTTGTTCATTCATCATTCTCTTTATTTATTTTCATTTTCAAGGGTTTTTACCAAGTTGGGGTTTGACTAGGACAAACCCCTATTCTCTAACCCTTAACCCTTTTTCCCCTCTTTGCATGTGTGTTTGGCATGTCTTGTATGCATATTTTTCAAATATAAAGGTGATTAAAAGGTGTTGTCAACTCATTAAATTCATTCAAGTAACCAAAGCCCTAATTGAAGCTTAGAGACCTCTATTAGCTAGATTTTGGAGACCTATTACAAAGAGAAGTGTAGACCGAAAGTTACATATTCATGCCTTGAATTTCTCAAGATTCCCAAATGGACTAAGTCACCATCTATGGAGAATTAGTCTCACTGACATGCCTGAAAAGTGATTTTTTCATTTTCGGATACCCATTTGGTAGAAACCTATTTCAGTAGAATCTCCCTGAAATAGGACTAAGTCGCCCAGCTTGGCATAAGTGTCCTAGTTGGCTTCAACAACAAAATATGTAGGTTTCTAGAGCCTCTCTGCATCATATTACAATTTCTAGGTGCACCTCTCTAGTCTTGTTCGTTTCTATTATTATTTGTTTGCATTCTTATGTAATTTTGCATACATCATTGTGTTTTCAAACTGACATTTCTTAGGTTTTACATTAATAAGTCATTTTTTTATCAGTTTATTTCATTTAGGCATATCATATTCATTCTTAAATAAGTTTTGAGTGGGTACATTATGCATTTTGGTCCATCTCTCTCCTTTTAAGTGAAACACCCTAGAAGTGAAAGAGAACCTTGGATACCAAAATCAGTGTCCACACCATGATATTGTTGAATTCTTAAAGCTAAATCTACTTAGATAAGTGAAAGTTATTTTAGTTTCATGAAACATAATTTCAAATTGGTTTATTTCATGAATTTTTTGAATGATCATACCGACATTATTTCATATCTTAATGATACCTTCCAGAACTATAAAGATCATTTACCCCTCGTGTGAGTAGTGTAGAAAAAAAGTCCCTTTTTCACACTTAATTTTTGAATGATTAACATTAAAATGAACTTAATGTTGCCTTGATTTAGTGTTGTGATGTGTTTTACACCTTCACATTAAGTTTAGAGCCCTTTTAAGCTAAATAGACCTAATTTTTCCTTAATTTAGTATTGCAAAGTGTATTTATGTACACCTTCACATTATGTTTTGGTCCCTCTTGCATTGATGACCTTCATATCATCATTAATAGGACCCTAAGACCCTTTATTATGCATCACAAGGCTTATTTTAACTAAGATCCCCACATAATTAACAAATACACTTAATATCTTAACCCCCTAACATTTCCACTACCTAAAAAGCCCTAGTGGGACCCATACACCACCTTGAGAGTATGAGTCCCAACCATATGGGAACTATATGCCACCTTGGGCATATGAATCCTATTTGGCCCCTTTTTAGGGTTTTGAGTAGGAAATCAAGGTTTTGAATTCAAATTTCATGAATGTTGACATTTGGGATCTCATAAATGGTAAATTAGATGAAATTCCTATATAAACAAAGTTTCAAATCATTATTTCATTTAAGAAATCATAATATCAACTAAGAAATCAATAGTTAAGCATCCTAAGTTCTCACAAGATCATTCAAGGATATTTAAGATCATTTCTAAAGCACTCAAGGGAATATTTCTTAATCATTCACTCCAACAATTCAAGATCTATTATTATGTCAAAGGCATAAAGTATCAAGCATGTTGTTGAGCTAGTGTTGTGGTGTAGCATTCAAGATACAAGAGTAAGCATTGTTCTACATCTAATTCAAGATCAAGATCTACATTATTCATGGTCACTTCATGTTAGATTGTAGATTTACATTCTAATACATCATTCAAGGTATCATTATTCATGTTTCATGTTTCATGTTCATTCTTCATTGTATGGTTGAATTAGCTAAATAGGGTTTGACCAAGGAAAACCCCTATTCCTTAGCAATCACCAAGTTTTTCTTTGTCTTCTTGTGTAATTACAAATCTAGGTGCTTTTAGGTTTGAAGGATCTTTGAAGATAAAGTTGCAAGATTGAAGAAAGTTGTTGGAGTTGTCTCCTTATTTGCAAGATCATGGAAAGTCACCTACAGGTTGAAAATCAAGGTGTCCAACTCAGAGATTTGGTAGGGAGGAAGCACAGGAGATCACTAGAGAATACCATAATTTTAGCCAAACCTTAATACTGAGACTAAATCTCCACTTATGGTGTATGAGTTTGAGTACTACCTTTTTCTAGATTTCAAGAGATTTAGATTAGTTACTGACAAATTCATATTTTGTCACATAAACCCTAGTCTAAGACTAAATCACCCAAATAGGCATATGAGTCCCAATGAGCATAAAACAACAAGTTTTTAGGGTTTTGGATCTTGTGTTGACCTTGAATCTTTCTTCCAAGTGTACCTTTGTTCATTCTTAGTTTTTCATTATGTGTTTCAATTTCATACTCTATCTCATATAGTTAGGTTTTCACACTACATTCATTTCTTGTCTTT
The DNA here is from genome assembly GCA_007258455.2 of Sequoia sempervirens. Taxonomy (NCBI): domain Eukaryota; kingdom Viridiplantae; phylum Streptophyta; class Pinopsida; order Cupressales; family Cupressaceae; genus Sequoia; species Sequoia sempervirens. Next base: position 2,797 of record VDFB02367363.1, read on the forward strand.
CCAACCCCTTGCTTGGTGGTGAACCCCATTTTTAGCCTTTAATTACACCCCAAGACATCTTATTGTAGATCTCTTCCCCACTTCACATCGCTAGATTGAGATCTCCAAGATATCCTTGAATGAGACTTGAAGAAAATTGGTCTAGGTCCCTAAACACTAGTTTGTGTTCCACCTCGCAAAAACGTGGAACACCTATTTTATTCATTTCATTTTGGTGAACGTAGCCTTTAGAAAACCTTATTTTCTGATTTGGAGTGCATCATATTCCTAGATCTATCTTACATTAAATTTACATTAGGTCTTGCATTAATTAATTAGCACCTAGGGTTTCAAAATCTTGCATTTGTGAAAGTGCATATAGGTTGCATTTTTGCATCTTAGATCATTCAATTTCATTGAAATTCTATAATTGGAAATAGTCAACACAACATACAAGTTATAAAACTTACAAAAACCCAAAATATGCTAAATTTGGTGCAAAAGCCCTAATCTGGGACTCATACGCCCATCTAGGCGATTTAGTCCCAGTACATGTTTTTTCCTACTTTCTAGGAATTTTGTGTTGTGTATTTTTCAAAATTTGAACCTTTTAAAAACCATGATTGGGACTCATACACCACTCTAGATGAATTCATCCAAGATCAAACCTAAAACTACCTTTTACAATATTAAAAACATCATTTGTGTGTTTTTGTTTGCTTATGTTAGTTATTTGTTTCAGTTTTCTAAGTTTTAGCTTAATTTGCTTCATTTAGTGCATTTTCAAATTTAAAAATGACATTTACAACATTTCATTTTTAGATTTCTTTCATAGTGTAATAAGCAAATTACCTTGTTTAAAATCTAAAAATTCCATTTACACATTTCATTCTAGGTCATTTCATTGCATTTTAAGTCTCTTTCCATTTTGAATTTGTAAAGATTACTTTTCGCAAATGTTAGTATCCATCATTTCCAAGTTTTCAAAGAAAATGTTCATCAATAAGCATGTTGGTCATTCATTCAATACATTTCCTAGTTATGATAGTCTCTTAGTGCAAAAAAGTGAAAATGTCGATGCTTTCCTTAAACCTATAGCCCCTCTTATATCTCCTATTTGTGAGAATAATGTGATAGAAGAAGATGAAAGTCTAGAAAATCATGATAGTCATAATTATTTTTCTCTCAATACCTCTTCTACTAGTGATGAAGGTATCTTGGTGAAAGAACACGCAATCGTTGAGAATCATGAAGGTCTTTTTTTTCCTTCTCCTCTTCTCCCTTGGGAAGATATTATAGCATAAGAGAATGAGATCATAAACACATTTCTAAGCATCACCTCACCTAATTTCCATTCACCTTTTTTCTTGCGAGAATTTTTTAATGAAAGAGGATACAATGGTAAGGAATCATGACAATCATATTGTAAGTAAAGATGATAGGTTGGTGTTAGATGATAAAATATTTAAGATCTATGACAACCCTCTTTATGTTTCTTCCCCTACCTATCCTATTTTGAAAGATATAATAGGAAAAAGGAATCAAATTATGCACACTATTGACACTCACAGTTGTTCTTCTCCTAGTATCTCTCCTAGTTATGAAGAAGATACTTTGATGTTAAAATTCATGAAAATATTAGTCACCTCTCTTCCCATAGGGAAATCCTCATTGAATAATACAATACAACCATTGATAACTCCATTATTTATGATAAAGTCATTTTAGAAGAACCAACCTTTGAATTTCATGAACATCTAGTTTGTAGTCCTAAAAATTATCCTCCTAGGGAGTATATCATGGTGCAAGAAAATGAAAACATTAACAAGAGTAATTTGGATTCCTTAGATGATGACAAAAAGATGACACTAGACTCCCCTTCATTGGAAAGACATCAAATTGAAACTGCTAAGGTTATGAATGCACAAGTGCCCATTAGATACCCCTTGGCTAGTGGACCTCCTACGTACCCTATGGAACATCCTAAGAATCCTCTAATTATTTACCCACCCTCACAACAACCTCAAAGTCAAAAAACCCCATTTTTATCCTTGAACCACCTAAGAATAATATGTCACAAAAATTGAGTTATAATACCATTGCTCATGCATATAACACTAGACACAATCCACAACCAAGATAAACACCTTCAACATCCCTCCCATTTCCTAACCCTATCTTTCCTAGTGCCCCTCATTTTCCTTCACATAATGAAAAGTAGTACAATCTTGTTGAACAACTAATGAATACTACTACTAAAATATCATTATGGAACCTTATTCAATCCTCCCCTCATTATCATAACATGATTCAAAGTTCCTTACAAGAATTTCCTCACACCCTAATGTGCAATCAAATGATGTAGTAACTCAAATTCAAGCTATAAATTTGGTCATCTTAGACATTACTTTCCATCAAGATGAGTTACCCTAGCTAGAAGTGCAAAAACAAAATGATGATTTCATGATAACAGCTAACTATGATGGGTGGGGAATTAAAAAAAAACGTTTTTGAAAATGGCTCTACCCTTAATGTGTGTAGTGTAACCCTTTTAGATCGGCTTGGTGTAGATAAATAAAAAATTCAACCCACCTCTTTATCTATTAGTGGGTTTGACAACATGGTAAATGACCACTTGGTGTGATTACATTACCTATTAAATTGAAGAAGTTATATTATAAACCCCTATCTATGTTATGCCTCATGATCTTTCATATAATCATCTTTTAGACAGACCATGGATTCATGCAATGAATGGAATGCCTTCAACTCTTCATCATATAATGAAGTACATCTATAATAACAAAGTGGGTATAATAAAAACTGACCTTGAACCAAACAATTATTTACATTGAGAAAGGCAAGGAGAATCCAATGACAGCATTAACACCAACTACACAAGTGGAACCCATGCAAGAAAAACATATTGAGGAAGGCACAAAACTATCAGAGGATGATTGGGGTTCCTTAGATTTCACAACATTCATGAGCGAATACAAGATCATAAACAAAGACTCTCAAAAGGGAAAAGAAAAAGCAGTAATGTCAACACAAAATTCAGAAGACCCTTCAAAATCATCCACCTCAACCACTTTAGAAAATGAAGAAAATTATACAACAAACTTTGATGAAGTTGATTATGAAGAATGACCGACTCCAAAAGAAATGAAAAAGGTTATGAACTCATGAAACAACTTGGCTATAGCACTAAAATGATGTGGTGCTAGAGATCAAGGTATTTGTGACCTTATAGAGCCTAACACACAAGGAATGACTAATGATCTTGGTTATTGTCCCTTGAAAGAAACAAACAAGCCTCCAATCAATGTCAACACTATTACAAAATATTCCTCTAAGCCAACTTTAACATTAGTGCATCTTGAACCGATAGACACTATTGGTCTTCATTATTGTCCTTTGAAACAAATAGAGAAATATTTGCTTAATATCAATGTCATCATATAAAACACTAATGATTGGAGTTTGTTAGATTTTACACCTTCCTTTAAAGAAGAGTATGAAATATCGCAATCTAAAGAGTCTTGTGTAAGTATGAAACCTTGTACTAAGCAAGAGATATCTTTGTCATAAAATAAAGAAACATCTTATACTATTGATCAAGAGAGTATCTTGTCGAGACTTCTCCAAGATTGCTTAATATTTGTCCCTCCAAGAACATGAAAAAAAACTACTACAAGAATTCATTTTGTGCATATCATAGAGTTCAAGGTCATTCTACTAATGAATGTATGGCTTTGAGTAATAAAAATTAAACATCCTAAGGAGTGTGGTGCTCTTCCTTGTGTTGAAGCACCTAATTCCTCTAATTGATACTGATTTTCATTTTGTCATGTTTCTCATCAATCATTTTGGCTCATCCCTATCCTGCACTAAGTGGGGGCAAGGGGTTTGGTAGCCTTGTCCTCATGTGTCACTTATAGTTATCTCTTTGGGCTATTTGATCACCTTTGATGTATATATAAGAGCAGGCTTGGGATGTGGATGGCATGCCTTAAGTTGGATCACAAGTGACATACTGAGTTTTGGGGGACAACCCTTTATGAATGATGTAGTTTCATTTGAAAACATATGACTTTGCATAACACTTTTCGAATAAGTTAACCTCTCATGTCTTCTACTTTAAAAAAAAATCTCACAGCAATGGTGTTAGAAACCAATTTAAAGTGGGGGCATACATCGATACTCATGTTTCACTATACATTTTTTTTATCCTTGTGATGTGTCCTTTTCTTGGTGGTGTAATTGGGTTTGATTTCCTCCAAAAGCATGATATTTCTTTGAATTTTCATCTCTTGAAGAAATTAGGCATGCTTTTCCCTAAGAAGAGACCTTACATGAACTAAGCAAAATCCATTTGAATGTACCTTACACTATTTTACATTCACAATTTCAGTTATATGGCCACCTTGTGTAACACACTTTGGTTGCCTATAGAGCCATCTTTTTTGTTCCTAGGTTTTAAGCATACAATGTTTTTCTTTCCTCACAGAGCTTGAAGTTTATTGTTGTGTGGTTCCTTATCAAAGTTATCAACATGTATAGATTTGGTATTGTTGTACATATGGGAGCCAAACATAGGCCACATGGCTTTCCCATAGCCACTTTCTTGTGTGTGTGAGTGCATACTTGCTACATGCATATGTGTCTCACCTCTTTGGGGACTTAACTAGTGGACAACCTGAAGTTCAACTAGCCCTTGTGACCATGCATTTGGTTTGCATAGTGGACAATGTGTTCCACTTATAAGCCACCCTTTTTAGATACTCACCTAGTAGAAAACCTGAAGTTTCATTACCTTAGAGTGAGCATGCATTTAAAAAAAACAAGCTTAGATCTAATCTACAATGTGCAAGAAAAAAAATCAAAGCTTGATCCACCATTTCTTTCTTTTTCTTTCATTTTTCTATCTTTGACATTGCATGTTTGTGTATCTTGTTTTGCTACATATCATGTACCTTGTGTGCATCCCTTTGTTCTTATGTTCATTTGACGTAGGGGGATCTTGGATCCTAGGGGCTTGACCATGCCCTTGATCTTTGTCATTCTAGACCATCCACATTAGTACACTTGGGCCACTCTTGAATGTCTACTTTAGTTTGAGTTTGAAGCAAGTTCCTCCTCTCACTAAAGTGGGGGATAAATGTCATGTAGAAAAAAGTAGTCCTTTTTTCACACTTAACTTGAGAATGATTGAGATTAAAATGAACATAATGTTTCCTTGATCTAGGGTTGTAATGTGTTTTACATATTCACATTAGGTTTAGGGCCCTTTTAAGCTAAATAGACATAATTTTTCCTTTATTTAGTGTTGCAAAGTATATTTATTTACACCTTGACATTAATTTTTGTCCCCTCTTTCATTTATTACCTTCATATAATCATTAGAACACCCCTAAGACCCTTTATTATGCATCCTAAGGATTATTTCAACTGATCATATCTCAACATAATCAAGAAATACACTGGATATATTAACCCCTTGATATTTCCTCTACCTAATGTTGGTGCTCCAAATTGAACCAAACCAATGAACCCTATACACTAGCCACTTTCTAATGATCAGATTCAATGGGGGATTTGGCCAACTGACAAGAAATGGAAATAGAACACATTTCCCCTACACTTCAGGCTCTATAAGACCTAGGGGGTTGACCCTTTAGCAATACCTAAAGATTCAGACACACAATTAACATGATATTTCTTAATAGATAATTCTCTCACAAAGTTATGCTTAGAAACATAAAATATCACTCAACATTGGCAAGATAATTACTGAATTTCAAAAACTAGCATGGAGAACATGGTAGATATAAGTACTCACAAAACATAATTAAAATGATTTATGATTAAAAGAATTGGGACCCAACTGAAAGCAAAAAAAGTATGATAATGGACCAGTGCCATGAAATGGCCTATAGATTCATATAACCAACCCTTCATGCTATAGTGTTAAACATGTTCTGAAGATCTTTGCAAATTTTATCACATTGACAACCAGACCATTGAAGCTTTATCTAATAATTCTTCAAGATATAAATCTACCTGAAATACAACACTCCTGTCACATTTGTTGAAGCAATTACACTATTTCCTGAACAATAGGCAATAATAAATGTAGCTTGTGCTTCATTAAAGCAATTACATCATTCACAGGATATAAGGAAACAACAGATTTAACTCAAATGCAACAAATGTGCATGAAAAGACTTAGACAATTTTATTATTGAATCCAAAAGAGCATTACAGTTCAGATATGGAGACAATTATCAACCAAAATAAACATGAAAGCATAATTCAGAACACACACTTTCAAATTAATGACTCAGTTACAATCACCCTAGCATTACAATTCTACCCAGAGCTTATGCCTCCCTTGCAGAGCTTTCAAAATAATTGGAACCTAGAATCTACAATAATGAGAAGAGAATGAGAATAAAAGGAAATACAAGAAGCGAGAAAATCAATCTAAAGAGGCCATCCAAAATCTTCATCCACCACTGATCAACAACAAACTCAAAAGCATCTCTTCTCTCTCTTCCCTTTGCAACAAGAAATTTTTCCTCCAAATCTGCCTTTGCACCAGGTTGCCCAACAACAAAAAAAATTCCCATGTGAAGAATCTCTCACCATTTTACTTGTTGTATGAAAATACTTGATTGCCCAAGAAAAAATCATTTTCCTATTCTTTATTTGTTGTAGGTGCATATGATGTTTTAAATGTTTTATTTAAAACGTTCCCTCACAACTCTAATTTCACTGTACAAAAAGTCAAAAACATTAAAATTTATTGGGCAAAGGATTTTACCCATGCACCTATATTCAATTCATCCCGTGCACTTCCATGTGAGTTTTTATTTCATTCTTGGCTTTAATGAAAACATTCTCCTCCATCAGAAATAAGATAATTTAAAACTACATTGGGAGAATTTACTGGCACCGAGATCACTGTATATTTAAATATTTTTCTTTTCATATTTTGTTTCACTTTATAGAAGTGAAAGCCCTTTATTATTGGGTGAATAAAATATTTCACCTCCCCTTTCACATTTAGAATATTCACCTACTCAAAGGCTCCAGCTAGGCCCACTTCACCCTTCTATTGATTTAATTCTCGTCTTTTAGAATTCTCACGAGCCATTAAAGAATTTCCATTCAACATAATAAACAATGTTTACTATAAATGTTGCATCCTTCGATGCTTTCCATCTACCTAGGCCCACCTGCCACGTGCCATTATTTCATTGATCCCACGACCTTTTGCAGTGATGTCACCAAAATCCTGCGAGCTAGCGGGGTGTGAAGTTATCACCCTACAAAATTTAATATCTTTCACTTTATGTTGTGTGCTTGTGCCATTTAAGATTAAATGGGCCTTCTTCAATTATTTTCCCATGCATTTAATATTCCCTGGACCCACACTAACGAGGAGTAATCTCGCCATCTTGCAACAATTAATAAATGGGCACCTTAGAGTGGCGAGTTGGCAGGTGACGGTCATGATTTGGATACATCTTTCGCTCATATCTTTGCTTTTGATCATCCATTCACCATTGTTTTACCCTAATCTGTCTCAAGCATCTGCTTGATCACTCCTTTACTTCTCATTTCATCTGAGCATGGCGGCAGAACATTTCAGCTACAAGTTTTGATACCTCTCCTATAAAATAACTGCGCGCCCATCCTCGGACTCCTCCCCCTTCTCAAATGCGCAGAAATTCTGCTAACTGCACTTGCTTGAGGGTTTTTTAAGTCTTTAATAAATTCCACTATGATTCAATGCATTTCATTTGCTTTCCTTATGCTCAAATGTCTAGGCGTCCTATTTCCATTTTGACATTTTTTTCCTGGCGTTTCCAACAAACCCATGTTGTGTGTGTGTTGTAATGGCACTCCTAAGTGCACCGCCCTCAATAATGGCATCCCATTTTACTAAGCTCATTAAGTAATTTCATTTGTTCAAGAGTCTTTGAGGCTTTTTCAACATTCCATCGTGAATATCCTGCTCCTCTCTCCATGTTGCACAGCATAAACAAGATCAAATAGTGTTGTGATTCTATCTCATGGTTCGAGCCTCCATTCTCCTCTAGCGCAACATGTTGAAGTTTCTTTGCAATTTTCAACATCTGGATTTTGTGTATGCAATACCAATGTTCGGGTCCTTTATCCTTTATTCCTTGATAGATTTCCACGCGCGCTCTGTTGGATGATTTGTGGCAGCGCCATGTATAGAGGCTACCTCCTACAATGTAAACACTTCCCGGTTTCCATTATACTCCATCTAGCCTTTGATGCTCAGTGGCATTTTCTTTGAAGTCTCTAAAGCTTTTCACCCAATTCATTATGCATTATGCTCCATTGTACAGCCTTAGAGCCACTCAATGTGTGGCCCTTCCCATAGTAGCTTTAGCATTTCAAATATGTGCTAGGTGTAGTAAGTTTGGAACATTCTTTGTTGACCCCTTTCTTTTGGTGTGTGGCCTACAGATTTCGAAGACCTTGGAAACAAATACATTTTGTGCATAGCTAGAAGTGGGGTGTTCCCTTTCAATTACATTTGTTGAGGAATTATGTAACACAAGATTCAAGCCTCTCTAGAGTCTTGTTTGAAAGTTTCTAAAGACTTTTCATCATATTCATTTTTCCAAAATTTCTCCGAAACATAGTCTGAGGCTTCTTTAGCATTTGATGGAACCTACATACCTATAGTATGCTGCCCTCTTCTCAATGCTTTGCTTTAAATATTTATAAGCATTTTCATCAAATCACACTTGGACATGAGTCAGGTGCAATCCTCCTTGGATGAGAAAGTTGAGCTTGACACATTAATGACATCTAAGAGGTGCCAAATTACCATGGGTTACATTGCAAACTCACAACTTATAATCAAATACTATAACCCCTAGATTACTTGTATAATTGATTTGTCTTTTCAGTATCATGTGGCTCCTTAAACAACCCCACAAAGTTGAATAGTGTTGTGACTTTGTCTCATTGTGAAGTCAAGTGAGACACCACTCTTCATCACATCATGCTTCTATAACCCAACCAGAGAACAATCTAAGTCTACTGATTATTTGGAATACCCCATTGATATAATTTGAAGGACTGAAAAGATAAACAACCCTAGGAAAAATGCATCAACATTCTCACTTTCACATGTATAAAGCATGTTGGGTCCCATGTGGACCCAACTATTTTTATTTATTTTTAAACAACTTTTATGCTCAAACTAATCAAACCTAGAGTTTGAATGATTCATAGATGAAAAGATGAAATGGGTTGCCGTTGAAATTTGTTTTCTAGCACATTTGAAAATGGGAACAAGTAGACAAGTTGGCTCCAAAATTGCCTCTAAAAACTAGGGAAATGACCTCGTGAAACCATGAAAACTTGTAGGAATGTAGACATTCGACCTGAGAATTGAATTCAACAGACGGTTCGGCAAAAGGACTCACAAGGTGAAAGTTATTCAACCTCAAATTTGCTGAGTTGAACTTTTCTAAAATTATAGTTGTTTTGAATCAGTTAAAACTGATGAAATCACCTCATCACAAAAATACCAATCAACTCTTGGTGAGCTGCCACTAGACATACTAGCTCATTTTGGTGTAGAGGACACATGTGCAAAAGAAATTTTCTTGAATCATCATTGAGGAAAAGATATTGAAGGTCAAAGTCAACCTCCCTAAAACGCTGTCAGAAATGCAGATGCAAAACAAGAAAAATTGCATTTGGTTTTGATCTGTTAAAAATAGCAAATCAACTCACGAAGCTTTGAAACTGGACATGCGAGCTCATTTTGGTATGGAGAATGTAGAACAACAATAATTTTGGCATGACGATTAACTAGTTGCAAAATACAAGATCAAATGAGAGGCTACTTTGCAAAAATGAAAGTTTGCAAACAACAAGAAAGTGCCAAACCATCCAGCTTCACCTTTCAAAACCCTGACAAAACTTATTGTGAGAAGCTGAAAATTGACATGCCTGCTCACATAGGTCACATGAGTGGGTCTGTAAATGGGTTTTGCACGAAAATCAACCCGGCTTCAAATATGACCCTCAAAGTGGGTCGCAGAGAACTCTTCAATTCCACTTCTAAGGGTGGAGAGGATATTTTTTGAAATGGGCACTTCAAATTTTACCAGAATTTGAGAGTTATATGAGTAGCTTGTGGGGATGTATTTTATGGGCATAGCAAGAATGATCTTTGGGGGAGTAGATCAAAGCTAGGAGTCCATCGGTGGTGGCTGCTCCTTTATTCATTCCTTTATTTTCAACTTCACTTGGTGACACCGCTTGACACCAAATGAAAATGTGAATTCATTGTTTACCCCTTTCAGACACTCGGTTCTATCTTGTCTGCCATAGGCCAAATTTGAGAACATTATCATAGACCACCCACAAACTAGCTCGGTCACTAACATGCCCCACTATATCACTGTGCTTTCCAATGTCACTTACAATTTTGTCAATCTACAACATGCAATCAGACATTAATTGAAAATTATAATCATTGTGACATTTTACCTTGGGAAGCTCATTATCATGTTCCACTGAATTCTCACTCGTTTGAATTGAAAAGTAGAAGCATTCATAGTCCATTTGATCTTCGTCAGCACAAACTTTGACATCAAAATCAGTTTGCACATCAAACTGAAAGCTGTCATAAATAACTTGTTATGTATCATGCATATCATCTTTTCATATGTAAAACATAAACGATGCATATTCTGGAGCATCCTTATATGGATCACTACAACATGTGCATATTTTTTGACATTTCAGTTCAAGTACATTGGAACATACCTTGGTATGATAGAAATAGGGATCATATGCAACATTAACATCTAATGAATGAGTGAATGCACTCATCTCAGGTTTGAGAACATATTCTGATGCATTCTTTACATCATCATTCACTTCAAAGCCAAATACTTCAAGTGTACAAGCTCAAGCAATTCAACATTGAAACAGAGACAGTAGGAAGACACTCATGTGCATTAGTAACTTCATGTACAATATCAGCTAATATGTGTGTTGATCCAAAAGTGAAAGACTCATTGCTAACTGAAAACTCCTCATTAGTCATAGAACTAGGATCTTCATTTTCTTTCACATAAATGCTTTTTACATGGGATGGAAACATGTCAGTGTTCACACTATGAAGATCGAGAACATCAAACAAGAAGCAATTGTACTCAAATTCATACTCATCATCATGAAATTCACCATTATTTTCACCTCTTAGCTGCTCTATACATGGACCAAGAATTTTTGTAGTATCAACACAATCTAAAACTTTACTGTCATTAGCAAGCTCTTCAATATTATCAATGGGTAATAGTGTTGACTTACAATCCATATACTTCTCACAATGTGCTACTTGATCAGCCCAAATTGAAACTCCTATTTCATCACCATGTACATCATCATCCTCTTCATATATCACAAACATCTCCATCTCTAGTTCATACAAACAATCATGAGCAACATGAGCATGAGCATATTTATCGACATGTTCATCATATTTAGCATTATGTTATGAATTAGCATACTGAACACACACTTCCTTATCTTCAAATTCTGCATCACTTGCACAATGAACATGCTTCATTGATAGAAAATTTGGAATACACTCCAGTTATTCACCACATGCAATTTGTTCCTTCACTTGTGGACAAGTGGCATTATGAACATCTATATCATTGTTTCCTTCAAATTAGGAATATGCTTCTACATCATCCTTAGAAAAGCACTCACAATCTTTAGAGGAACAATAAAAAATATCAGCCTCATCATGGTTTTCATCAGAAGAAGATTCATCACTACACAAACCATGTTCAAACTCTTTAGAATGAATGCTTGAGGTTGTCTTTCATTATAATAATCACTAGTTTGTAGAAAGATATTAGCAACACCTATGTTGTAATCACTGATCACAACATGACATGGAACAACACTTTGTACCTAATTTACTTCTTCATCACCCTAGATATCATAAGAGAACCATTCATACATATTTACTTTGTTATCATCCCATATATCTTCACCTTCCTCATTGCTACAAGGATTTGGACATGTGCTGATTGTAAGCTGATTACAATGTTCATCTTTTGACATTCTTTTCACTTATTTGCATTGTCATATGGTTTCCCTCAAGGGGGAAACTACTATATCCATTTTGAGAATCCACATTTTGTGCATAACCACATTTGGCCAATTCTACAATTTTTATCCAATCAAGTACTTGGTCAAAGCTATGGGGCTTCAATTCCTCTAGCAAAGTACTCAGCCTAGATTCAGAAATCTCACTAAAAAAATTAATGCACACAAAATCCTTAGGTCTAAAATATTTGGGGACTGCTATGAAAGCATCCAAAAATCTCAAAAATAGCTTATATGGTGATTCTCCTTCTTGTCTCTTCATCTCATACAAAGCTTGCACAAAAGATTGTTGATCAACATTGCTCAAATTTTGCTGACATTCAACTTGGAGCTCACTATGGTCTTCATACTATGGTGATAAAGAAATCATAACAGCAGAAGCATTGCCATCTTGACAAGCATTTCCATTATTTGATCCTTGAATTCTATTACCATGAGATGTGTTGGGATAATCAACACATGCAGCTAGATACCCTTTCATCATAGAGTAGTTCAAATTGTTCTCAATGTTCATGGTAGTTTGATATGCCTGAAGTAATGTTGCAAGCTCTTTATCTCACAACAAGAAGCCCATATTACTGTCAAATGCTCCTAAATACACGACCAAACATTCTGCATCATTTGGCCTTATGTATTCAGGGATGTCTCTTATTTCCTTTGCAAATCAAATATTGAATGCAGGGACTAACTCATCTTTACTTATATGGATTTCCATAAAGTTTTTCCTCACCACACTTGGATTTACCCTTTCACCAAATTTCTCAACAAACGTTGTCATAAACTGACTCCATGAAGCTATAGAACATGATGGTAAATATGAGAACCAATCCCTGGCATCATCCTTTAAGGAGTGAACAAACAGTTTCATAATAACGTCCTCATGATTCACTTCATAATCCCCCATCACATCCATAAAGGTTTGCAGATGTTTGGAGGTTGATTCTAGACTTTTCCCTGTGAATTTTGGAAAATACTTCCTAACTTTTTTAGGGACCAAGTTTGGGAAAGCTCTAATACCACTGAAAACCAATGGCATATACCTTACAATAACAAAATGTCTTTGAGGGCATGGTGAAAATTGTTTTCCCTGCATACTTTTACTTTCCATTTCATAGGGAAACCCTTTTGTATACAAATTCAATCATTATCAATTCCAAACATGGTTGTCAATTACATCATTTACTAATTCAACCATGATTCTAAAACATTGATTGAATCTTTATGCCATAATCTTTCTGAGAGGCATAATTCAAAAATAAACATACTTCTCAAATCATTACAAATATTACAAATCAAAAGTATGAAAAAAATTACTATTATTCCATGTCTTAATGCAATTTCATCTAATAGGGAACCATTTATGACCTCCAGTCTTGAAAGGTTCTCATAAAATTCTCTCAAAAAAAAAAAAATACTTGCTTTAGATTTATGAGAATACTTGGAAACTTGTAGCAGCTATTAATCTTTTTTCCTGACTACAAATTCTACAAATCTAGAAATCTTCTACATAATTCAACTAGTTCTTTAGACAAAGTCACCACTTCCTTTCACAGAGGAATAATTTTCAAAAGTATATCTCATTCTGGGTCTTCTCCAACGGTAGAGTCACACTCATATCCTTCGATCTTTGCTGCAATAAATCTTCTCCAGGGCCAAGAACTTCAATAATTGAACCAAATCCAGAATGGAAAATAATATGACTCAATGCAAATGATATGACTCTATTTCTAGATTCCTCAATGAGAATTTTCTCAAATTCCCCAATAGACTCGCCATTATGTTGGTACTCCAAATTGAACCAAACCAATGAACCCTATAGACTAGCCACTTTCTAATGATCGGATTCAATGGGGGATTTGGCCAACTGACTGGAAATGGAATTAGAACACATTTCCTCCTACACTTCAGGCTCTGTAAGACCTAGGGGGTGACCCTTTAGCAATACCTAAAGATTCAGACACACAATTAATAGGATATTGCTTAATAGATAATGCTCTCACAAATCTATGCTTAGAAACATAAAATATCACTCAACATTGGCAAGATACTAAGTGAATTTCATAAACTAATATGGAGAACATGGAAGATAAAATTACTCACAAAACATAATTAAAATGATTTATGATTAAAAGAATTTAGTACCAAATGAAAATAACAGAAGCATGATAATGGACTAGTGCCATGAAATGGGCTATAGAGTCATATAACTAACCCTTCATCCTACAGTGTTAAACATGTTCTAAATATCTTTGTAAATGTTATCACATTGTTACAAACAAACCATTGAAGCTTTATTTGATAATTCTTCATATAAATCCACCTGAAACACAACACTCCTATCACATTTGTTGAATAAATTACACTATTCCATGAAAAATAGGAAATAATAAATGCAACTTGTGCTTCATTAAAGCAATTACATCATTCACAGAATAGAAGGAAACAACAGAGATAACTCAAATGCAGTAAATGTGCATGAAAAGACTCAGACAATTTTATTATTGAATCCAAAAGAGCATTAAAATTAAGCTATGGAGACAATTATCAACTAAAATAAACATGAAAGCATAATTCAGAACACACACTTTTAGATTAATGACTCATTTACAATCACCCTAGCATTACAATTCTACCTCGAGCTTCTACCTACCTTGTAGAGCTTTCAGAATAATTGGAACCCAGAATCTAGAATAATGAGAAGAGAATGGGAATAAAAGGAAATACGCCAGAAAATCAATCTGAAGAGCCCATCTTGAATCTTCATCCACCGTTGATCAGCAACAAACTCAAAAGCATCTCTCCTCTCTCTTCCCTTTGCAATAATAAATTGTGCCTCCAAATCTGCCTTTGCACCAAGTTGCCTCGTAATAAAAAAATTGCCCATGTGAAGAATCTCTCACCATTTTATTTGTTGTTTGAAAATACCTGTTTTCCCATAAAAAAATCATTTTCCTGTTCTTTATTTTTGTAGGTGCATATGATGTTTTAAATTTTTTATTTAAAACATTCACTCACAGGCTCCAATTTCACGTTAGAAAAAGTGAAAAACATTAAAATTTATTGGGAAAAGGATTTTACCCATGCACCTATATTCACTTCATCCTGTGCACTTCCACGTGATTTTTTATTTCATTTTGGGCTTTAATGAAAACATTCTCCTCCATCAAAAATAAAACAATTTAAAACTACATGGGGAGAATTTACTAGCACCTATCACTGTATATTTAAATATTTTGCTTTTGATATTTTGTTTCACTTTATAGAAGTGAAAGGCCTTTATTATCAGGTGAACAAAACATTTCACCTCCCCTTTCACATTTAAAATATTCACCTGCTCAAATTCTCCAGCTGGGCCCACTTCAATCTTCTATTGATTTAATTCTTAGGCAAAATTTGAATTTTTTTAAATGTTTTTCTTTTGGAATTCTCACAGACCCTTAAAGAATTACCATTCCACATAATAAACAATGTTTATTATAAATGTTGCAGCCTTTCATGCTTTCCATCTGCCTATTCCCAACTGCCACGTGGCATTATTTCGTTGATCTCATTGCCTTTGCAGTGACATCACCAAAATCCCGCGAGCTAGCAGGGTGTGAAGTTATCACCCGACAAAATTTAATATCTTTCACTTTATGTTGTGTGCTTGTTCCATTTAAGATTAAATGGGCCTTCTTCAATTCTTTTTCCATGCATTTAATATGCCCTGGGCCCACACTCAACGAGGAGTAATCCTACCATCCTGCAACAATTAATAAACATGCACCTTAGAGTGGTGAGCTAGCGGGCGACAATCATGATTTGGATACATATTTCACTCATCTCTTTGTTGGTGATCATCCATTCACCAGTTTTTTGACCTAATCAATCTCATGCATCTGCTTGTTCACTCCTCTACATCTTGTTTCATCTGAGCATGGTGGCAGAACATTTCAACTACAAGTTTTGATACCTCCCTTGCAAAAATAACCACACGCCCATCCTCAGAATCCACCCCCTTCTCAAATGCGCACAAAGTCTACTAACTACACTTGCTTGATGGTTTTTAAAGTCTTTAATAAATTCCACTATGATTCGATGCATTTCATTTACTTTCCTTATGCTCGAATGGAGGCGTCTTGTTTTCATTTTGATGTTTTTTTAATGGCATTTCCAGCAAGCCCATGTTGTGTGCATGTTTTAATGACACTCCTAAGTGCACTTCCCTCAATAATGGCATCCCATTTTGCTAAGTTCATTAAGTAATTTCATTTGTTCAATACTCTTTGACGCTTCTTCAACATTCCATCGTGAATATCCTTCTCCTCTCCCCATGTTGTACAACATAAACAAGATCAAATAGTGTTGTAATTATATCTCATGGTTCAAGCCTCCATTCTTCTCTAGAGCAACCTGTTGAAGTTTGTTTTGACTTTTCAACAACTAGATTTTGCATATGCGTTGCCAGTGTTGGGGTCCTTTATCCTTTATTCCTTGATATATTTCCACGTTCCCTCTATTGGCTGATTTGTGGTGGCGCCATGTATAGAGGATGCCTCCTGAAATTTAAACACTTCTTGGTTTCCATTCTGTTCCATCAAGCCTTTAATGCTCAGTGGCCTTTACTTTGAAGTCTCTAAAGCTTTTCACCCAATTCATTATGCATTATGCTCCATTTTCCAACCTTAAAGCCACTCAATGTGCACCCCTTCCCATATTTTCTTTAGCATTTCGAATACATGTTAGGTGTAGTAAGTCTGCAACAAATGTTCTTTGTTGACCCCTTTCTTTTGGTGTGCGACCTACAAATTTTGATGGCCTTGGAAACACATAAATTTGTGCATATCTGCAAGTGGGGTATTCCTTTTCAATTACATTTGTTGAGACATTATGTAACACAAGATTCGAGCCTCTCCAGAGTCTTGTTTGAAAGTTTATAAAGACTTTTCATTATATTCACTATGCCAAAATTTCTCCATAATAGAGTCTAAGCCTTCTTTAGCATTTGATGGTGCCTGCATACCTACAATATGTTGCCCTCTTCTCACTAATTTTCTTTAAATATTCTAAAGGATTTTCATCAAATCACATTTGGACATGAGTCCGGCGCAATCCTCCTTGGATGAGAAAGTTGAGCTTGGCTCATTAATGACATCTGAGAGGTGCCAAATTACAATGGGGTACATTGCAAATTGATGACTTATAATCAAATACTATATGCCCTAGGTTACTTGTATAGTTGATTTGTCTTTTCATTATCATGTGGCTCCTTAAACAATCCCACAAAGTTGAATAGTGTTGTGACTTTGTCTCATTGTGAAGTCAAGTGAGGCACCACTCTTCATCACATCATGCTTCTATAACCCAACCAGAGAACAATCTCAGTCTAGTGATTATTTGGAATACCCCATTAATATAATTTGAAGGAATGAAAAGATAAATAACACTAGGAAAAATGCATTAACATTATCATTTTCACATGTATAAAGCATGATGGGTCCCATGTGGACCTAGCTAAAGAAAATTTCATTTTCAAACAAATTTTATGCTCAAACTGATCAAACCTGGTTACCTGGCGTTTGAATGCTTCAAAGATGAAAAGATGAAATGGGTTGTCGTTGAAATTTATTTTCTAGGACATTTGAAAATGGGAAAAACTAGACAAGTTGTCTCTGGAATCGCCTCTAAAAACTAGGGAAATGACCTTGTGAAACCATGAAAAATTGTAGGCATGTAGACATCTGACTCGAGAATTGAATGCAACAGATGGTTGGGAAAAAGGACCAAATCATGATGAAATCACCTTGTCACAAAAATTCCAAATCAACTTCTGGCAAGCTGGTAGTAGACACACTAGCTCATTTTGGTGTAGAGGACATGTGTGCAAAAGGAATTTTCTTGAATCATCGTTGAGAAAAAGATATTGAAGGTCAAATTCGACCTCTTTGAAAGGTTGTAAAAAATGTATGTTGATGCAAAATAGGAAAAATTGCATTTGGTTTTGATCTATTAAAAATAGTAAATCAACTCATGAAGCTCTAAAACCAGACTTGCAAGCTCATTTTGGTATTGAGAATGTAGAACAACAATCACTTTAGCATGACGATCAACCAGTTGCAAAATACAAGCTCAAATGGGAGGCTACTCTATAAAAAATTAAAAGTTTGCAAACAACAAGAAAGTGCCAAAACCCTCCAACTTATCCTTTGAAAACCCTAACAAAACTTATCGTGAGAAGCTGAAAAATTGACATGCCTACTCACATAGGTCACATGAGTTGGTTTGCAAATGGGTTTTGCATGAAAATCAACTGGCTTCAAAATATGACCCTCTAAAGTGAGTCACTTTGGTAAATTCCTCAGTTGCACTTGTGAGGGTGTAGAGGCAATTTTTTTGAAATGGGCACTTCAAATTTGCAAAATTTGGGAGTGCTAACACCTAAAAATACTTGGTGGGACACATACACCACCTTGGGAATATGAGTCCCACCCAAATGAGACTTATAAGCCACCTTGGGAATATGAGTCTCCTTTGGCCCCTTTTTAGGGTTTTCAGTGGGAAATCAAGGTTTTGAATTCAAATTTAATGAATGTCAACATTTGGGATCTAATAATGGTAAACTAGATGGAATGCCTATATAAAAAAGGTTTCAAATCATTATTTCACATAAGCAATCATAATATGAATGAAAAAATCAATAGTTAAGCATCCTAAGAGTTCACAAGATCATTCAAGGATATTCAAGAGCATTTTTAAAGCATTCAAGGGAAGATTTCTTCATCATTCATTGTAACAATTCAAGATCCATTATCATGCAAAAGGAATAAAGCATCAAGCATGTTGTTGAGCTAGTTTTGTGGTGTAGAATTCAAGATCCAAGGTTAAGCAATGTTCTACATCTAATTCAAGATCAAGATCTACATTATTCATCTTAGATTGCAGATTTATCTTCCAAGACATCATTCAAGGTATCATTATTCATGTTTCATGTTTCATGTTCATGTCTCATTGCTTCATCATATGGTTTAATTACCTAAATGGTGTTTGACCAAGGCAAACCCCTATTCCCTAACCATCACCAAGTTTTTCTCCCTCTTCTGTAATTGCAGATCTAGGTGCTTTTAGGTTTGAAGGATCTTTGAAGAATAAGTTGCAAGATTGAAGAAAGTTGTCAGAGTTGTCTCCTTATTTGCAAGATCATGGAAAATCCCCTACAGGTTATAAATTAGGGATTTTGACTTAGAGATTTGGCTAGAAGGAAGCTACAAGAGATCACCAGAGAATACCATAATTTTAGCAAAACCCTAATACTAGGACTAAATTTCCACTTGTGGCATATGAGTCCCAGTACTACCTTTTTCTAGATTTAAGGACATTTAGATTAGTTAACAACAAATTCCAGTTTTTCCACATAAACCCTAGTTTGGGACTAAATCGCCTTGACTTGCATATGAGTCTCATTGAGCATCAAATAGTAAGATTTTAGGGTTTTTTGTGCTTGTTTTCACATCATATTTCTTCTAGGTGCACCTTTGTTCATTCTCAATTTTTCATTTTGTGTTTCAATTTCATACACTATGTTATATGTACTTAGGGTTTCACATTGCATTCATTGCTTATCTTTCTGATCCCTTGCTTGGTGGTGAACCCCCTTTCTATCCTTTAATCATACCCTAGGACATCTTATTACAGATCTCTTACCCCCTTTACATCCCTAGACTAAGATCTCTAAGGTATCCTTGAATGAAGATTGAAGAAAATTGGTCTAGGTCCTCAAACCCTAGTTTGTGTTCCACCTGCCAAAAGGTGGAACACCTATTTTTTTTCATTTCAGTTTGCAACAGCATTATCACAACTAACTTTGAGTGAACATGGTGTGTAAAGACCTAGCATAAATGAGCTTTTGGATTAAGATAAGTTATCCTTATATTTAGGTTTTCTCGATGCAATCTTTAAGAAAGATAGGTTCCTATTGTGTTTGTGAGAATTTTATTTGTGTTTTGGTGTGCAACTAACATCGTTGTCAACAAGAAGATGTTAGTTGCACACAAACAAATAGATAAAATTATCACAAACACATCACAAGAACCTATCTTTCTTAAAACGTTACATTGGCAAAACCTAAATCTTATGTTAAATTACCTTAATCCAAAGGCTCATTTATGTCAGGTCTTGACACACTAGGTTCACTCAGAGTTTATTGTGATAATGTTGTTACACACAAGGGGTAAATGGTCTTTATAGTTTCAGAAGGTATCCTTAAGATATGAAATAATCTTAGTACGATTAGAGTTTGTTGTGATAAGTTGTCAAAAATTTATCAAAGCTATTCAGAGTTTTCAAAGCCCTAAGAGAAGCTTGGAGAACACCTACAAGTCAAATTTGGTAGTTTTGGACCTAGATCTGAATTAGGAGTAGAAGAGTAGACCGAGGGCTATAGTTTCCTACTTTGAATTTCTAGAAATCCAGAGGTGGACTAATTTTCCACTAGAGGTGAATGAGTCCCACTGCCTAGGCTTAAATAGGAATTTTCAAGTTCCGAGTACCCAGTTGTCTAAAACCTGTTCTGCCAAAATCTTCCTGAAGCAGGACTAAGTCGCCCAGCTTGTTATATGAGTCCCAATTGGCATCAACAATTATTTTTTTAGGATTCTAGAACTCCATTCCATCTCTCTCCATTTTCTAGGTGCACACTTTTAATCTCATAGTTTTCTGTTTCAGTTTACTTGCATTTCTAGGTCATTTTTCATATCACATTTTGTTTTCAAACATCTTGCATTTTCTAAGTTTTTCATTGGTAGTTAATCTATTTTATCAGTTTTCAGCCTTTAGGACAATCCTCTTTGACAGATTTCAATATCATTTCCATTGGAATCTCAAGGGTTTGTTCTTGTATGAGTGATTAATATTTTTGTACCTCTCTCCTTTTAGGTTCAAAACCATAGAAGTGTAAGAGAGACTGACATCCAAAAATATTTGGTTCATTTTGGTGAGCCTTCATTTAGAGCATCACATTTTTTATTTGGAGAACATTTACATCCTAGATTTAGCTTGCATTGCATTGCATTCTAGGGTTTTAAAATTTCCATTAGTAAAAAGTTCATTTAACTTGAATTATTACACTTAATTTCATTAACAAACAATAAAATTCTAAATTTCCATATCATATTTGCATTAGAAAATACAAAAACCTTAAAAACCAATTCAAAAATTATATTTTTTTTAAAAAAAATCCATTACCTAGACTCATTCACCACCCTGGGTGAATTAGTCCAGTTGCATATTTTTCACTAAATTTTCTATCATCTGCAGCTCATTTTTTGAATTTATTTTTTTTGTTGTTACCTTTTTGTTTCTGTTTTGCGAGTTGGTGTTTCATTCAAATTCTTGAATTTATTTTAATTTCATTGATCTTGTTCCATCTAAAATTTGCATCACAAATATCTATTTTAATAAGATTTGGATGTCATTAAAGTCCTTAGTGGATGTGTCAAGTTGCGCCTTTGGAACTGATCCTAATGACATTGAACTCACGCATGCTCCTTCAACTCCTCATAATTGTCCTCCTTGTGATGTTGACATCATTGGAGAATATTATGACAACAAGAATAAGTTCCTAAATGATTTCCTTAACAACCTTGAAGCTAGTGCATCCATTTATCCATCCATGAAACAACAAGACCTTCCTACAATACCACCTCCTCAGATGTTTGGTTAATTACATCTTGAAATAAATGTAGAACCTAAGTTCCCTACACAAGGTGAACCTAGTTGTTATAGACAAGAAAACTCTCAACTATTTAATGATCAGAAAGTAACAAACACTCCCATCAACCTTGAAGAAACATATGGCAAAGGATTCAAAAGTTTGAGCAAACAAGAATGTGACACAACAATTGAACATGGAATTTATCAACTCCTAGATCAACATTGAAAATATGAAAACATGAAAGGGTTAGGATATCGAGATCCCTCTCATAATAGCACACCTCATAGAGAATATCAGAGGCTTTGTGATGATGGAATGGTGATCTTTGATTCCCCTCCTGATCTAAATGTCCTCCTTCCTACAGAGCAACCCTTGCTTAATAAATATAACAAGGATGATAGGATCACTTTAGGTCCTCCTCCTTACATTAGAGAGAAGGGTGAATCTAGCAAATGAAAAAGGCCTTACAAGTTACAAAAACTAAAGTTTCCTCTCCACCCACCACCTGAAAGTGAAACAAAATTACAAATGCTTTTAAGCAAAGAACTCATAATATTGGTCACCTATGACTAGGTAACTTGTGATATATCCTAAAGATGCCAAAGCTCCACATTGTGCATATCATCACATTCTTGGACGTATAGTAGTGATGAGTGTCATACATTAAAATAGATATTAAGAAAGTAGCACTTTGATGGTAATAATTGCTATCCAGTGATCCCATGACATACTCTCCTACTCCTTGTCATGAAATAGTTGTAGAATCTTCCATTCTCACTTTTTCATGACCTTTCCCATCACCTGCCTTAGCTCATTCTTGTCTCGGACTCAGTGGGGGCATGAAGTTGTTAGCCTTGTCCTAGTAATGCAATTGTCACTATCCCTTAGCTATGTTTTTCCCCTTCTTCTTATACAAAAGAAGATTGATAGGTGGATGACTTGCTTAATGATTGACTTGTATTTTCCTTACTAATCTTTTTCATTTTCATTTTCATTTTCTCTTGTTTGATTGCATGTGCATAATGTGATCCCCCATGATATTTTGTTTAATGTTCTCTCTCTCTCTCTCTCTCTTTGTGGCTTTCCTCTATTTCTACCTTCATTCTTCTCTATATTATGTGTCTCTTTCACTTCTTATGTTTCACTTTTTGTTTTATGTCTTCCTTTTGGGGATGACACAAGGCATTAAGATGTTCATGTCTCTTTCATGTTGACCTAAAAGGACTTTTTCTTTTCTTTTACTTTTTTTTCTTGTCTTTTTCTTTTATTTTTTCATGTTTTTTCCTTTTGGGGATGACACAAGCCATTGATACATTAAGGTCTCTTTCATGTTGACCCAAAAGGCCTTTTTCTTTTCTTTTACCTTTTTCACTTGTCTTTTTCTTTTATTTTTTCTTGTTTTTTTTATTTTGGGGATGACACAAGGCATTGAGACATTCATGTATCTTTTATGTTGACCCAAAAGGCCTTTTCTTTTACCTTTTTCACTTGTCATTTTCTTTTCCTTTTTATTTTGTTTTCCTTTTGGGGATGACGCAAGGCATTGAGACATTCATGTCTCTTTTATGTTGACCCAAAAGGCCTTTTTCTTTTTTTTAACCTTTTTTACTTGTCTTTTTCTTTTCATTTATCTTGTGTTTTCCTTTTGGGGATGATGCAAGGCATTGAGACATTCATGTCTCTTTTTTGTTGACCCAAAAGTTTTTCTTTTTTCTTTTTCCTTTTCTTTTTCATTCATCTTGTATTTTTCTTTCGGGGATCACGCAAGGCGTCGAGACACCCTATGTCTCTTCCATGTTGACCCAAAAGGTTTTTCCTTGTTTTCACTCTTTTTGTGTCATTCTTCCAATTCTATGTGTATTTGGGGGATGATGACAGTTCCGAGATCCTTACAAAATATTGCAACAAAGAACATACTGACCCCAAATCCATAGATCCCTTGTGTGTTCAGTGTTTTCATTTTGCGGGAAACTGCTTCCCTTTCTTTTTCCTTTCCTTCACGTGATGTAGCCTTACTCGAAAACATATGACTTGGCATAGGGACTTCCAAGTTGGCTCTCATGTCTTCCTTCTTGTTTTCATTTTCCATTTGCTACTTTAAAGTAATTGCTCACAACATGGTGTTTATCAATTTCTTTAAAGTGGGGGCATACATTGGCATTGATTATTTTGCATTTTTTTATCTATTCTTGGTTCTTAGTGCAGCCTTCTTACTTCATATGATGTGTTTGTCGCTTTGTGGATGACATTGGGTGTGATTTCCTTCATAAGCATGATCTATCTTAACATATTACATTCCTCTTGGTGGCTTGATGCAACACACTACATCCTGTAAGTTGTGAATTTTTTATTCTTTGATTGGTCCTCTCTTGGAGACATTAGACACAATGTTCCCTAAGTTAAAGACCTCACATGAACTAAGAAAAAAATCTTTGAACATTCTTTACATTTTGAATTTTTTATATGGCCATCTTGCATAACAAAACTTGCATGCCTCTGGAGCCATTGAGTTTGTTCATGAGCTCCAAGCATACAAAGTTTTGCTTGTCTCATGAAGCTCGAAAATCCATTTTCTTTTATTGCAACTTATTAAATTTTTCAAGAGGTATAACTTTGTTATGGTTGAGTGGGAAGCCCATTCCGAGGCATGACTTTCCCCATAGCCATTTGGGTGTGTTTGAGTGCATATCAGCCATGAGTGTATGTTTCTCATCATCTAGTACTTCTCACCTGGCAGACAACCATGAGTTTTGTCACCTCAAAGTGAGTATGTTTTTTCTTGACAAACAACCTAGATTTGATCCACATTAGGATGGAAAAATGATGGAAGCTTGATCTGATTCTCTCTTCTATTTTTCTTTCCTTTCCTCTCTTTCATCTCTGGTAGTATATGAATGGTCTTGTCATTTCTCTTTACATAATTTTCATGTGTGTTCCTTTGTGCTTATTTTTGGTTTGCTATGGTTTCTTGATCCTAGGGGCTTGATCACCCCTGTTGATTATTGTTGTCTTATCTTTCCAACATGGGTGTGCTCAAATCCCTCATGATGTGCATGTTTGGCTACTTTAGTGTGATTTTGAAGTAGGTTCATCATCTCACTAAAGTGGGGACTAAATGTAGCACAAAAAAATGGATCTTTGGACATTTTCTCTCATTTGGGCCCTTCTTGTGGATGTTGTCTTAGTTTTTCCTTGATTTAATGTTGTAATGTCGTTAACACGTTCATATTTGGTCTTGGGACATTGTGAACAAATAATAATTTTACAATTCCTTGCAGAAGTATTGTGAAGTGTTGTAAAACACCTTCACACTTTAATATATTTTACCTAAATAACCTCTTTTTTTCATTTACCAAGCCTTATTTCAAAGTGTTGTAACAAACTTTCACACTTTTCTAGGCTTGTCATTAATAATTGGACCTTCCAAGTTATGCTTTAATTGGCTCCATTTTACACTTATAGGCCCTACTTAAGTGTATTTTTGAAAATAACCCAATGAATATAATTAAAAATATCTAAATTCTGAACCCACTTTAAATTCCTTATGTGGGACCCATTTTCCATTAGGGGCAAATGAGTCCCCTTAGGCCCAAAATTTAAAATTAATTAAGTTTGGCATGTGATGTATTTTTGGGACTTATGGCATAATTGTGTATAAATATAAGGTTTTTCTACTCATTTCACCTCGAATCTTCCAATCAATTAGTCAATCAATCGCTCAAGCATTCTAAGCATTTCGAGCATCTTGAAGTCTACATCCATTGGACCTATTACTTGCATGTTTGCAGAATTCTACTTCAAGGGTTTGGTGAGTTGTAGGATTGATTTTGTTCATTCATAATTCTCTTTCCATATTTCATTTCATTTTCAAGGGTTTAATTACCAACTCAAGGTTTGACCAAGGAAAACCCCTATTCACTAACCTTACAACAAATTTTCCCTCTCATTGGATGTGATTTGCATGTCTAGGTTGTAGATTTGTCAAAGAGAAAGATTGGAAAAGTTGTGAAAAATTTATCAAAGCTATTCAAAGTTTTCAAATCCCTAAAAGAATCTTGGAGAATACCTACAGGTTGAATATGATAGCTTTAGACGTGGATCTAAATCAAGAGAAAAAGAGCAGATTGAGGGCTATAGTTTCCTATTTTGAATTTCCAAAAACCTAGAGGTGGAATGAGTTTCCATTAGTGGAAAATGAGTCCCAGTTGGCAACAACAATGAACTTTTTAGGATTCTAAAACTCCATTCCATCTCTCTCTAGTTTCCAAGTGCACACTTTTAATCTTATAGTTATCTATTTCAGTTTACTTGCATTTCTAGGTCTTTTTGCATATCACATTGTGTTTTCAAACATCTTGCATTTTCTAAGTTTTGCATTGGTAGTTAATTTATTTTATCAATTTTTAACCTTTAAGATAATCCCATTTGATATATTTTAATCTCATTTGCATTGGAATATCGAGGGTTTGTTCTTGAGTTAGCCATTAAGATTTTTGTACCTCTCTCCTTTTAGGTTCAAAACCCTAGAAGTGTAAGAGTGACTCACGTCAAAAAATATTTGGTTCACAAATCATTATCTCACTTAATTAATCATAATATTAATGAAAAAATAAGAGTTAAGCATCCTAAGAGTTCACAAGATCATTCAAGGACATTCAAGAGGATTTTTAAAGCATTTAAGGGTAGATTTCATGATCATTTGTTGTAGCAATTCAAGATCCATTATCATGTCAAAGGCATAAATCATCAAGCATGTTGTTGAGCTAGTGTTGTGGTGTAACATTTAAGATATGAGCTCAAGCATTGTTCTACATCTAATTCAAGATCAAGATCTACATTATTCATGTTAGATTGTAGATCTATATTCCAAGACATCATTCAAGGTATCATTATTCATGTTTTATGTTTCATGTTCATGTTTCATTGCTTCATCATATGGTTTAATTACGTAAATGGGGTTTGACGAAGGAAAACCCCTTTTCCCTAACAATCACTTTTTTTTCTCCCTCTTCTTGTGTAATTGCAAATCTAGGTTCTTTTAGGTTTGAAGGATCTTTCAAAACTAAGTTGCAAGATTGAAGAAAATTTTCAAAGTTGTTTCCTTATTTGCAAGATCATGAAAAGTCGCCTACAAGTTACAAATCATGGGTTCTAATTTAATATTTGGTTGAAAGGAAGCTCACCAAAGAATACAATAATTTTAGCCAAACCTTGATATTGGGACTAAATCATCACTTGTGGCGTATGATTCCCAGTACTTCTTTTTTTAGATTTAAGGATATTTAGATTGCTTACTGACAGATTATAGTTTTGGCACATAAACCCTAGTCTCGGACTAAATCACCTAGACTGGCATATGAGTCCCATTGGGCATCAAATAGTAGGATTTCATGGTTTTTGAGCTTTTATTGACCTCATCTTTCTTCTAGGTGAACCTCTATTCATTCTTGGTTTGTCATTCTATGTTTCAGTTTCATACTCTATGTCATATAGTTAGGTTTTCACATTGTAATCATTTCTGGAGTTTCCAATCCCTTTCTTTGTGGTGAACCCCCTTTTTTAGCCTTTAATCACACCCTAGGACATCTTATTGTAATATATCTTAACCCTTTTACATCCCTAGATTAAGATCTCTAAGGTATCCTTGAATGAAACTTAAAGAAAATTGGTCTAGGTCGCTAAACCCTAGTTTGTGTTCCACCTCCTAAAAGGTCTAACACCTATTTTCTTTGTTTTAGTTTGTAATAGCAACATCAAAACTAACTCTGAGCAAACTTAGTGCGTAAGGACCTGACATAAATGAGCCTTGCTAACATAAATGAGCCTTGGGATTAAGATAAGTTATCCTTATATTTAGGTTTTCCCGATGCAATCTTTTAAGAAGATAGGTTCCTATGGTGTGTCTGTGAGAATTCTATCTGTGTGTTGGTGTGCGACTAACATCATTTTCAACATTCAGATGTTAGTCGCATACAAACAAATAGATAAAATTCTCACAAACACATCACGATAACCTTTCTTTCTTGAAATATTGCACTGGAAAAACCTAAATCTTAGGCTAACTTAGCTTAATCCCAAGGCTCATTTATATCAGGTCTTGATGCACTAGGTTTGCTCAGTGTTTGTTGTGATAATGTTGTTACACACAAGGGGTAAATAGTCTTTATAGTTCTGGAAGGTATCATTAAGATATAAAATAATCTCAGGCTAGTCATTCAACAACTTCATGAAATCAACAAAATTGTATTAATATTTCATGAAATTCAAATAAATTGCATTTATCCAAGTAGATTTAGCTTTAAGCATTCAACAATATCATGGAATCAAAAAATTTACAATAAAACACAAGTGGGACTTAAACACTCAATTTGTTTATCTCACCAAAAGTATAATGTTCAACCTTAACACAACCAAGGATAATACTTCATAATGTGAATTAGATTGACTAAGGTGTTTTGGTTTCTCTCATCCTCCCATTAACTCTTGTGCATATCTTCTTAGTTATTTCAACTATCATTTCACCATGATAAAAATAATCAAAATAAGATATATAGTCTCTTCATTAGATGATAATAATTAAATTTACATACCTCAATATTGCTTTTGCGGGCTACACATTGATGACCAAAATAAAAATTTGAAGGTTAGAATACACAAATCTCACCACTCCACATTAACAACTTTGAAAATTATGGTTCTTAAAATGAAGAAAATATAGTCATTTAATTTCATCATATCTAGATAACCTAGTAATCACATTTGAAAGTCACTCAAACATTTAGTTCACACCCTCCCATAACATTTATAAATTTATCTCCAATAATGATTCAATTAGTATTACAGTAGGGCTCAACGTTCAATTATTTTAAATCAATCTAATAACCATCATTCACATTATAATTCCCTGGGTTAGTAATATTATAACTACAAGTACCTTTTCAAATTAAATATCCCTTTCATACAAAGTTGAAAATAAACATCTAGTAAGTTAATTACATATGAAATCCTAATTCTAGAGTTAGCATATCATGAGTACAATAAACATTATATTTAAAGTAACAAATTTGATAAGTTCAAGAAATGTATACCATGAAAGTATACTAAGAGATCAAATAGGGTTAAACCTTTCATCATTAAGGTGAGAGGCACCTCATAGTACTAATTCAACAATAATAAACAATAAGTGTAAAGACAAATTTTTGCTTCAACTTCAATTGCATGAATAAGAAATTAAGGTATTAAGATTATATTTTTCTTGATGTAACTTGTGTTACTAATAACAATGGGCACCACCTGAAGGGGTTAGGAGTAATGATTAGAGCACTTGGCTAAATTCTAATGATCTAAGTGCTAATGTCTACATTTTATTGAATTATGATAAATCACATGGACAAGAGGCATGCCATCTATTTAATGAGGATAAGATGGAGTTATCACATCACAATCATTAGATTGTATGGGACCGAGCATAGTTGCTTAGTCTGCAAGGTGGCTTGGCATGCTTTGTGGGTTCTTAGATTTGGCAGGACCAATTCTAGTAAAGATTTCGTCTTTGTCTGCCCCACTATGTCTGCCAAAATGGGTGGAGATAGGAAAAGAATTGAGCCAGACAACTATGAGATGCACACAAGAAATGTTAAGGCTTGGAATAAAGTTAAAAGCGGGGGGTTACTTCCATTATTGGAGAAGCTCCATGGTTCCAATCAGGAGGCTACAGATCTTTTTGAGAAAAATTGGAATAATGGGGATCTTACCCTTTTTGGTAGGAAAGTTGAGCTCAACAAAAACCTAATAGCTAAAGTGACGGGAATGTCTACTGATGGGAAAAAGTTTTTCAGGGACAGGGTTTTTTCTAACGATGTCATCATATTTCCAAAAAAAGAGAAAGAAAGAATGAAATTGGTGAAAATAGCTAACAACTACTTTGAAGCCGACACCATAAAAGCCCTTTGGAGAAAGGTTTTATGGGTTATCATGAAGTACATAACTGTGGATGGTTGTTTCACCAGGGTCTACAGTTATCACTTTGCCCTGCTCAACCATTTCCACTACAAGGTAAGGGTTTCTTTCCCCTACTATCTTCTCTGTTGTTTGAGGAAAAGTTTGGATGGCCACAAGAAAAACCCTAGAAGATTCCCTATTTTGCATACTGGCCTGATTAAATTAATTGTGGAGCATTACCAAAAAATACCCATTCCTGCTAATCTGGAAGCCTTCCTTGACTCTGAGGAAGACGATACTGAACCTAGCAGCTTGGGTTTTTTGTCTAATTTATGTCCAGCTAGAACTGTTCTTAGCTTGCCTGTTGTCCATTATGACAAGAAAAACCCTAACCCACCTACTGTTAAAGCTTGTGTTGTGCTTGAGCTGGGAAGCCCCTCCCTCAAAACCAGTTTTGTTGATAAGAATCTCGAGGCTAAAAACCTTGTCTCGTACTCTGAGGCATCTAGTGCTAACAATACTGAGGCCTCTGCCGACCTATCGTTGGATAGGATTGCCAGAACTGGCTCCCCTGTTACTCCTGACCCTGCCAATACTTGTTTCAATACTGATAGGGATCCCTCTATGGATGTTTTAAATTTAGCTAGAAATAATGTTGATATCCATTTCAAACTTTCGAAATGGACTTTCAATGAAATTAATGAGCTAAAGATAAAAAATTGGGCCTTTCAAAGTAAACTGGAAGAGTTGGGAGCCAAGGTTACAGCGATTGAAAAGAAAGAGGTGGAATGAAGAGATTACGGTCTCAACAAAGGTACTCAGCACCATGCTGGCAAGATCAAAAATGTTGAAATCAAGGTGGAGAAAATGAAAATACTATCAAAATTATTGCTGAGCAAAATAATTGTATGGCCAGACACAAAGCCATCAACATCAATACCATGACCGAGAAATTGGACAAAGCCCAACAGGGGTCTCTGGTGGTTGATCTAGAGGAAACCAATGAAAGAAATCAGGAGGAGGATGCTGGTATTTCTAAGAGAACCAGGGCCAATTTGAAGAGGAAGGCTCCCCCCACTCCGCAAATGATTCAAACTTTTAAGAAGGGTGTTTATGATATGCAGAATCTAGAGGCTAAGACGGAGTCTCTCATGAAGACTTTGGGTTAATGGTGGTCGGTTTTTTGTTGGTCTTACTACTGGTTTCTTAGTTTGACCTTTCTGGTTTTTTGTGGATGGTTGCTGCTTGTTCTGGTTTTTACATTTTGTGCAGCTGGTTGTTTTTGTTGGACTTTTCTTTCCTATCTTTTTGTTGTAAACTCTGTGGTTTCGTGTCCCTGTAAAACCCATTTTACCCTTTATAAAAAACAATGGACACCACCACAAAAAGAAAACAAAAAAATTATAATTGTTCTCTGAGAGGTTGGGCCTTAAGAGTTGTCTCTATTAACATTTTTAAAAATTATTGATAATTAAATGTGTGCAAGATTTATATTGATTTTTATTATAGTATTATAATATAACAAAAAAATAAAATGATAGAATTAATGATTTTATAATTGTAGACACATGAAATGCATTCTTGTATTCTCATTATCTTCATATCATATCTATCCCACAATTTAAAATTTTAACATTAATCTTTTAAATATCCTAAACATATACTTAAAACAACATTATTAATATCATATTAAACAATCATATCCCATAATTTTAGATCTTAACATTAATCTTTTCAATATGTTAAATGTATACTTAAATAGAATTAGAATCACCGCACCCTTGGTAGTAAGCCTGGTTCATTTCCCATGAGATAGAACGACAGCGCATCAATAACGATAATAAGTAGTTATATTAAACCTTAAGAAAAAATATTTGATAAAGAGGGTCTTCTCACGTGGTCTGTTTTTTGTTTTATTTAATCGACCACAGCAAATTTAGCTTCAGAATCTTAGGCAAATTTGGCCTGAATGAAATCCACAAGTTCTTGGGTGATGCGGAAGGCCTTGCTCAATACGGAATCGGGGAGAGGGGGATTCGCTCCAAACAGAGAATTGGCGATTGTCTGAACTCCTGAAAACTGGCTGCTCAATCCAGCAATGGCCACTGCATTATCGTGCCCCACATTCTGCTGGAAATGCACCAGTGCCTTTGGAAACACAAACACGTCTCCCTTCTCCAACGTTTTACTGAAAAACTTCTTGTTCATGTCAATAAAGCCCACAAGAAGCTCGCCTTCGAGTAAAACAAGAACTTCAGTGGCTCTTGGGTGTGTGTGAGGAGGATTTATTCCGCCGACTGCGTAATCGATGCGGACCAGCGATATTCCCAACGTATTGAGGCCTGGTATCTGATTAACGTTTGCCGCCGTTACGTTGGAGCCGACTGCATTGTCTGTGTTCCCTGGCTGCCCAAGTCCCTGGAAGAAGAAGTCGTCTGCTGAAACTGCCATTGGGTCTTTGCAAACGAACCCGTTCACCAAAACTGTTTTAAGCAAATTGTTAGCAAGTCCTCTAATAAGAAAATCATATCATAGCACTCTATAAATTTTATATGAACTCACCTTTGCTTTCCATGTCAGCAACGCAGAAATCTTGCAATGGATCGGGATCGGCTGCCATGACTGTGTCGCTGTAAAAACATATCAACAGAAAAGTTCCCAACGTGAAGTAAATCATGCTGTTAGCCATTGTACTAGATAGACAGAAGAGCTCAGGATATAAATGTGTAATTGAATTGTGTATTACAATGCTTTATATAGATGAAACATTAACTACTCAGCATTGAATAATTCATTTTTTTAATTTTTTTATTGGAATACGGACTATTTCATGTTGACGCAGTTCTTTTATTACACCGCGAGGATTGATTCATCTTTATATCCGTATATTCTAGGTAGCCTTGTAATATTATAATGTAAGTAAAGATTTGTTGGTCTTTCCGTTACGTCGGACTGGCTAGGCAAGTCTTAAACAATACCGAAATCACCTACTTCATATGATTATCTGAAGATCAGCCCGCCTGCTCCCATAGACGCATTCTCGCCATTCTTTTAATATTGTTGACATTTTCTATGTCCTCCCTAATATGGAATTGTTGAACTTTACTCGAACAATTAGGTTTTTCAACAGAAATAATATATAGATTATTCTGAAGTGGTGAAAAATTGCCAAAATGGTACCTAGAATATATAGAGGAGCTTGGAACGCTTGAGCATAATGGAGGGGAAGGTATTGAAACAAACGAGTCTCTATACCATATTATTAAGTGTGCCAAAATTTTGAAGAGAACAAATAGATATCGGGGGTAATCTTTGTAATATTCTCTGCTTGGGAAAATTACTTTCTTTTTATGTATTTCACTTCTTTTGGAATTGGAAATTAACTACTCCGTGAGGACTAATTCATTGTGGCATAGGCTTTTAAGTATAATATTTGTTATGTCGGAAGGAAATAATATAGATTATTCTCAACCGTCTGAGAAATGGTAAAAGAGGAAAATTTATTTCCCCTCATGTTAACAGATTTTGAAGTTGGATATTGATAGAAAGATTGTTAATACTTTGTATTCTATCCTTTTTAAAATCTTTTTATATTCAGTCAAATAACCTTGATTTAATTATAAAAGTATATGATGTATTGTGAGGTTCAAAAATAGAAAAGATTGTGGAATTTGATTAATATTTATAGTTTTTGAAAAGGAAAAAACAGGTTTTACAGGGACCTGAAACCACAAAATTTAAGCATACAAAGAAAGATAAAAAAAAAGTCCAGGAGAACAGACAACTGTCCCAAAAAGAAACGACAGTAACAAAGAGACAACAGGGTCCAAAAAAAGGACCACCAAAAAGCCAGAGAAGACCACAACAGCACTACTCCATAATGTTCAATAACTCATCGGCTTCCTTCTCAACTTCACTCATATCATGTATTCCCTGCTTGAGGATTTGAACCATATGTGTAGAAGCAGGGGCCTTCCTCTTGGTGTTAGCCCGGGTGCGAGTCGAAATCCCTTCAACAACAACTTTGCTACTACCTTTGTCTGCATCCAAGTCCACAAACAATGAGCCCTTTTGATTTTTTTCCAACTTTTCCACCATGGCATTAATGATAATGGCGTTATGCCTGGCAATTTTATGATTATGCGCCACAGTGGCCCTAATATTTTGGCCAATCTTGGACATATTGCTCTCCAGCCTAGTCAATCTTTCCTCCTGCAACTGTTGTCTTTTTTCCGTTAAGAGGGTGTCCTGTCCATCATTCAATGATGAGTATTAATTACAGAGCTTAGTTTATAATTATCTTTGTGATGGGATTCAATGAAGAAGAACCATGTACATAGAGAGAAAAAGAAAGAGCTATTTGTGGTATCATATTGTGATGAATCTCAAGGGTCAATTTATGTTGATCAATGACTCTATAGATGTTCTTAAGAAGCTCCATAAACAATGTGAATGAGAGTCATCTATGACAAAAAACTAAATAATTTAACTAACTCAATACTTACACCAGCCATGTGGAATATGACAGAAAAAGTGTCAAAGAATAAAATTGTTTTGTTCACCTCAATTTAAAATTATTTTTCTTCTTGTTAATTCATTATATAGAATAAGCCTTTTAGGTTGTGCTTAACATAGGGGATTTGTCATGTAAACAATAAAGAATGCACACTAAACACAAACATAGAAAATAAAAAAGCTATTAGAAGAATTAAATTGTAAGCTCCAATAACTTGCAAAAAGTTCAAAGAATGGGCATACTTTCTTGGATACCCTCCTAGCTTCTACATCTATACTTTTAGTTTTTTGGGATATTGGTCTTGTCTTTATTCATTAGAAAATTTAGCTTGAAAATAAGTCTTTCAATTTTCCAAGGCTATTGAAGTCCTATTGGATGTATTTGGAATAGATTCTGGACTTACCAAAATTTAATTCGATGACTAAGTGTTCCATTGATGAATTTCTAACGTTTTGGATATTATATTTTGAACTTATATTTTGATCATTTGGTTAGCTCTACTCTTTCTCTCACTAGGATCAAAATTTTTCACAAGGTGAGTACAATAGGTAAATGGTCAACATTGGATTTTCTAAAAATTAGCACTAATGGTTCTTTACAATGCAATCCTTGTGATGTGGGATTGGTGGTATTGGGTGGGAAAATGTCAATTTAATTCATCTTTCTTATTCTAGTATGGGGTTCATCACCAATGATAAAATGAAGGCTTAATATATCCCTACAGATCTATAGAAAGCCTATGAATTAGGTTAGAGCAATATTCTTCTTGGAGATTGACATCTTTTGTGATGCAAATTCTATATCTTCCATGAAACTTTGATTCCTTATCATTTTTCATGTTCATATATAATGGAATGTAGTTGCAAGTTATTTATCCAAATATGCCTCTAATGTTTATCACATTTACATATTATAGATTTAGAGTCTCTGTGTTCTAATCAATCTTCTCAATTTATTGAGTTTTTGAACAAAAATATAATTTGATAATTTTGATTATTTCTTCATTAGAATTTTGAATTTTGATGGATTTATGATTTCCTTTGTTTCTTAAAAATAGTAGATCTGTGCAAAAATTTTATCCTTTCAAACAATTAATATTATTTCGAAAAAATTCTGTAATCTTTCTTAAACACTTAGAGTAATATAATTTTTCTTGTTCCTAAAAAGTCAAAATTATAAATATAATTAATAGTTAGATTTCTAACTAGCGCAACCTTTGTAAGCCAGCCAGCACAGCAATAAAGATAAAAAAAAAAATTCAATGGTAAGAAAAAAGATTTGGGAAAGACCGTATTCCCGCGTGGTCTCATCTTCTTTGTTTTATTTAATAGACCACAACGCATTCAGATGAAGAAGTCTGCTAAAACTGCCTTTGGGTCTTTGCAAACGAGATCTACGATGAGTGATTCATCTTGTTCTGAATATTTTATCGATCCTTATAATATTATAATATACTTTCCGACATGTTTTTCTTTTCGTTACGTCGGAGTGACTACGGAAGCCTTCAAACAATAGCGAAACTCAACAACTGCATATCCTTATCTGAATATGAAGTCACCTACTCTTATTTAACAAAGAAATCTGACAATACGTATTCTCCCCATTCTTTTAGTATCGTTGACAGTTTTTTGTCTTCTCTCTGTTGTTGAATAGTTTGGAATTGTTAAAACCTTATCGGATTAATAAATAGATTAACCTGAAGTGCCAGAAAATTGCCAAAAGAGGAAAATTTATTACATCGTGTGTATTCAACTTAGTTATCTTGGAGTTGGACATTGACTGATATGGTCGATACTTTATATTTTCTCCTTCAAGAAATCTCGTATATAATTGTGTTATTCTTTATAATATTTAAAGTTATAAATGTTATAATTTTGTTATTTTTTTTAATATATTATATTAATGTAGGATATTAATCTAAAATTTCTTAATAAATTATAAATCATATTGTATTAAAAAAAAAATAAAGAATTTTATTAAATAAGGATTCATGTTTATAGTTTATTATATTATGGATCAGCATTGACTCTTTAGCTAATCTTACAATTATTATGTGAGAATAAAAATATATAAATGAGATAATGGATTGTAAATTATGTACAAATGGTGTTGTAATTTTAAAGGATAAATTTAGTGTAGAAGACAGATTCACATAGCCTTCATGTAGGAAGGAAAGTATTGAGATTTTATCTTGTGGCTACTAAAAAAGATTAAATCCAAAATATTTGTTGGTCTAGATCATTAAACTAAGGCAATATTTTGATTTAAATCCATACAACACCATGAACATATGAAGTCTACCACCCTGAAGTTGGAAGAGAATGCAAACGACAATAAATGAATGTAAGATAAATGCAATGAGCACAAGATAAATGATATGCTTTAATTCCAATTCTTATGTGTACAAATGCACTTGAAATGAAACAAAATTAAGCTAGATCTAATGAAATGAATGAAACAAAACCTCAACAAATTGAAACAGAGATCTGATAACAACAAATAGAAGCACAAAAATGAAGTTTAAAATGCTGTAAAATTTAGATTCAAACTTGAATTGGGACTAAATTGCCCAGGTGGGCAAATCAATCCCCGTTAAGGTTTATGGAAGGTTCAAATACTAAAAAATAGAGAACACATAATTCTAAAAAAAATAGAAAAATCACCTGTATATGGACTAAATCGCCCAGGTGGGTGAATGAGTCCCAAATTAGGGGTTTTAAACAAAATTCATCAAATTCTAAGTTGATGTTAAGGTTTCTAGGTTGTATGCTCAAATGATTGTGTACAAGTACAATTTTCTAATGAAATTCAATGATGCAAGATGTAAAAATGCAACCTATATGCACTTTTCACTAATGCAAGGTTTAAAAGCCTTAAATGCAATTTCAGCTAATGCACATCTAATGCAAAGCTAATGTAATCTAGATCTAGGACTACAATGTTCTTTAAATCATAAATTCAAGGGTCCAAAGGTCGAGTTCACGAAAAATGAACCAAAGCAAATGAGATGCCTACCTTTCAGGAAATGGAACTTGGGGACCTATTTTGCACTTTAGTTCATTAGGAAACAAATATCTCTCAACCAAGTGACTCAATTGAGGGAAGGGCTAGGGGGTTTATTTGTGTGATTAAATGGGGGTTCACCATTAAAAGGAAGTTTCAAAGGAGAAATACAAATGCTCATGCACAAAACCCTAGAAACTTGAAAGCATTAAATCAGATTAACAAAATAGAATGAAACAAAAGGGTACCTAGAAGAATGATGGAATCCAAGTGAGGTCAGTAACACTAAAATTCTTCTTTTTGAAGTGTACTGGGACTCATACGCTAGTTAGGGTGATTTAGTACCGCTACACGAATCTGGGCAATGGAATCTTCCAATAACTTTTCAGGATCTACAAAAACATACCAAAACGGGTTGTACTAGGACTCATATGCCTAGAGGGGTGATTTAATCCTAGTATTAGTGTTTGACTAATATTTTTGTAGCCTCTAGTGATCTTTTGGAGCTTTTTTCTTGCTTGATCTTCAAGTCTGAAAGACTGAATTTTGGTCTGTAGGTGAGTTTTTCGTGAAGATGGCAACTTCTTGAAAACTTTGACAACTTTTGCAACTTTTGCAACTTTGTTTTAAAAGGATCTTCAAGCTCCAATTCACCTAGATCTGCAATCACACATGAAGAGGGGAAAATGTTATTGTGTTAGGGAATATGGATTTACCTTGGTCAAACCCCATTTTGGTAATTAAACCTTGAAATGAAATAAAATATTATGAAGGAATGATGATTGAACAAATGCATTGTTACAACTCACCAAACCCTTGAAATAAAGGTTGCACACTTGTATGAAATGACTCCAATGGATGTGGATTTTGACTCTTAATCTTGATATGAGATCATTTCTTTGAATGACTTCTTGAATCATGAAAACCTACATCATAAATTTTAGCTCACAAAGACACATGATGCATGATGA
The DNA here is from genome assembly GCA_007258455.2 of Sequoia sempervirens. Lineage (NCBI taxonomy): Eukaryota > Viridiplantae > Streptophyta > Pinopsida > Cupressales > Cupressaceae > Sequoia > Sequoia sempervirens. The sequence continues at coordinate 41,084 of VDFB02367363.1, forward strand.
CTTTGACATGATGCTTGAATCTTTAATGCTGCTCCAAATGCTTGATGATTTGCTCTTGAATTCTCTTGAATTCTCTCTTGATCATTAATTTTCTAGAATTCTTGAGTACTTTAAAACTTACATCTTGTTAGGAGAAATTATGTGAAATAACCTTGTATTTATACTTGTTTATGCCTAATTTATTGAAATTACAACACTACAAGATGACATCAAATCTAGGATAATAAAATCCTGCCAAGAATTTTATCTAAAATAGGTCCAAGTTAAAGAGGAACTAATACACTAGTTGGAGCGTATGAGTCCCAGTGGCTTAAACTTGGGACAAAAACTCTAAGAAGTGATAAGTTCAATGAAACATTTAAAATTAGGTCCCGAGACCTAGGTGGGACCCATAGACCCAAGGTGGTGGATGAGTCCCAGATCGCTAAATCTGAAACATATAACATAAAAAATTAGATTATGATTTTCCATTTGTTAAGTGTTAGGATTATCCTAAAAAAAAGCATTAAATAAGGCTTGTGGATGCAAAATATGATGAAATAAGGCATAAAGAAGCTAAATTTTAACAGGGAGGACCCAAACAAGTGTGAAAATGTAAAGGGATACATTTTTCTACAATACAATTCACTCAAAAAATCACAATTCTAAATCATGCATGCCAAAATAATGAATAGTTTAAAAGGTCTTCTTCACTTTAAATTTTAGATTTATATTGAATTCTTTAATTCTCATCTCTCATTTTAAGGTCCATCCACTTGTCATCTCCACAATTAATCTTATACAAACCATAAGAATATTTCTCACAAACATGTGAGAAATCCCCATGAGACCATTTCTTCCTCAATTTGATCCCTCAAATGTTTGAGCATGGGAAGTTGAAGTGATTTCCTTCTTAAGATCAATCCTTATGTCCAACTCCTTCATGCTTCACTTTTAAATTTGACCACATGGTAAAAAATAGTCACATTGTATATAGTGGTAGAAAATAGATCAAGATTCACATTTTGTTTACTTTATGACTCTCAAATGAATCCTAACCCATAGTCCTATGATGTAGGACCATTGGGAACATACTATAAACTGAAAATGACACATTAAAATCATTTAAACATGAATAAACAATGACTCCACATTTGACATCTAAGTGTTACATTTTATCCTTTGACTCACGCAAAAATCACATAGACATGGACCTTACAACATAGCATCATACTTCACAACTCTAAGAAATATTTCACATTAGATATAAATTTTCCACAACTCAATATATAAATGCAAAAAAAAAGGATATCCTTTGGAAGTAGACTAGGTTTTCTTAGCTAGATTAACACAATAAGTTACCATGCCATCTCCCCAATCCCATTGGTCATGAATACTTGCACACTCAATTCTGAGCATTAGTCTATCGTGATAATTTTATAGCCAAAGTAATAAAAACATCAAGATGTACAAAGTCACATACATGTTTTATAACTAACATATCGAGGTGTATTTCAATTTATAATTATATTGTATTTAAAAAATAAAGCATTCATAGCTAGGTAATAAATATTATTCAACATATAAACACATCAACCTCTAAGTCATAAGATTAAATCATGCATCATTTTATAACACAAAATCATTTGAAACTAACCATATATACAACGTCATCAAACTATCATCAATATGAACCATGTATAAACATACACACATTCAAATGTCTAATTGGATACTTAATATTAACAATCCATAAAAATAATAACATGACACGAGTGTCTCAATAAGATGATAAATTGATTAGGAAATAAATAGGTAAATCTACCACTAGGAGAGGTGGGCCTCACACTCTCCCCCCTAATATTGAACTTCCTCTGAGAAGTCCTAAAAAGGGTGAGGATAATGTATCCTCATATATGTAGTGTCCACCTAAGTAGTAGCAACTTCATTTTATTTGTCCCATTAAACCGTGACCTAGACCAACTCGTTTCCATGAATGTCTAACATTTGATGAGTCAAAATATGAATGGGCTCTAAGGATAACTAGAGTTGTCCAACTCCACCTATAGGGAATCCCAATATAAAATGTAGGATGCGCCATGATAATAATGTCAAAATATGAAAATGTGAAAACATCGTGGACACATGATAGGCTAGGTGGAAAAGCTAAACATTAAGCTAATGGTCCTATATGCTCTAAGATCTAAAAATGACCCATAAAGTGAGGTGCGAGCTTAAAACCCTTTCCATATCAAATAAGGTTCTTATGGGGCTACACTCTGAGGAATACTCTATCGCCCACTAAGAAACTTTAGCAATGTCACAAAGACGAATTACACTAATTGTTTTGTTTCACAAACAAGTCATCATTGAATGGAGGTAATACTCTCGACCCATTATTTTTGGCATCATCAAGCCAATAAGGCTCTAGCCAAATCTTAAGCTAAGAGAATAAAAAAAACCCTAGGTAAATATTGACATATATGTAACACACACACATAATCAAACTGCTTCATACACATCCACATAGAAATGGTAACCCCCATATTTTGTCTCAACACGAGAAGAGGAACTAGCACATTAAAATAGTGGAAAATCACCAAGAACCAACAAACAACACCCACCAAATTTTACACTCATAAGAGGATTTTCATAAATAAAAATATGTAGGAACAAAAAGGGGGTATGAGACAAGGGAAACCTACCTTTCAACGAACACAAGCACCCATGGAATGGTAAATAAGGCATCTTATTCTTCCCCCAAAACTTGTCTAGAATAGCTCTCCTCCTCTCCCCAATTTCTAACCCACTCCTCAAGTGCCCTAACCATAGGTAATTGTGTTGGGGCCTCAAAATTGTAAAGTGAGAGTACCAAGCTTATTAACAAGACCTACAAATCTCTACTATCACTATGCATGATAAGATCACCAACTATAATATTATAGTACTAAAATCTCATTGTTACGCCTTACAATTTTGTCTTCATTCTAAAAACTTAATGAAGAATCAAAATGACATTATATAATATACATCACATGCAATCCTTCTCGTAACTTGCATCACAAGGTTCAAATTAAGGCAAGATTATATTTTTCATCAATTTAACTTGTGTTACAAATAACAATGGGAACTACAATGGAAAGAAAAAAATTATAGTTCTTACCTAAGAGGTTGGGCCTTACAAGTTGTCTCTATTCAAAATTTCAAAAAGTATTGATAAATAAGTGCAGGCAAGGTTTATATTCATTTTTATTGTAGTATTATAATATAATAAAAGTTAAGATGATAGAATTAATGATTTATAATTGTAGACATATGAAACGCATTCGTGTATTCCCATTATCTACATATCATACCTATCCCACAATTTTGGATTTTAACATTAATCTTTTCAATATGCTAAACATATGCATAAATCAACATTATTAATATGATATTAAAAATTAAACGAAAATAATTTATTTAAGATTAAACTTCTCATATAATTTCAACAATTAGATTTCATATATTGAAAAATAATACAACGGTTAAGTTCAATTCTAATAATAAATAACAATTATTAATAACAATTTATCTTAGAATTTTTTAAAAATAATAAATATAATTAATTATAATTATAATTAGCACACCCTTTCTACGTAAGACTTGTTCAATTCCCATGAATAGTTTGAAGCGTAATAAGTAGTTCTATTAAACTGTAAGAAAAATGATATGAAAAATAGGGTATTTCCACGTGGTATCTTTATTGTTTTATTTAATCCACCACAGCAAATTCAGCATCACAATCTTAGGCGAATTTGGCCTGAATGAAATCCACAAGTTCTTGGGTGATACGGAAGGCCTTGCTCAATACGGAATCGGGGAGAGGGGGATTCGCTCCAAACAGAGAATTGGCGATTGTCTGAACTCCCGGAAACTGACTGCTCAATCCAGCTATGGCCACTTCATTTTCGTGCCCCACATTCTGCTGGAAATGCACCAGTGCCTTTGGAAACACAAACACGTCTCCCTTCTCCAACATTTTGCTGAAAAACTTGTTGTTCGTGTCAATAAAGCCCACAAGAAGCTCGCCTTCCAGTAAAACAAGAACTTCAGTGGCTCTTGGGTGTGTGTGAGGAGGATTTATTCCACCCACTGCGAAATCGATGCGGGCCAGCGATATTCCCAACATATTGAGGCCTGGTATCTGATTAACGTTTGCCGCTGTTATGTTGGCTGATTATTGATACTTTATATTGTATCTCTTTGAAAACCTTTTTATATTAGGTAAGATAATCTCTGTTTTATTATAAAAGTATATGGTGTGTTGTGAGGTTGAAAATAAAGAAGATTGTGGAATTAGATTAATATTTATAGTTTACAATATTAAGGATGAGTATTGATTATAGAGTTTATATTATAATTATTGATGTGAGAATTAAAATAAATAAATGAGAGAGAGAGTTGTAAAATTTGTAAAGATGATGTTTTAATTTTAAATGATGAATTTAATTTAGAGGATAGATTTATCATAGTTTTTATGAAGGCAAAGAGTAAATTGATCATTTATATCTCAACTACTCAAAAAGCCTAAATCCAAAAGACTTGCTCGAATGGATCATTGAGTTAAAGAAATATTTTGTACTAAAATTGATAAAACATGCTAAGTTTATGAAGTATGTCACACAAAAGTTGGAAGGACATGTTTCCTTGTGGTGGGATTCACTAAAGGAGAACCATCTACATAGGGGAAAAAAGAAAGATCTCATTGTAGGGTTAGGTTGTGATGAATCTCAAGAATCAATTTATGCTAACCAACTACTTAGTAGATGTGCTTAAGAAGCTCAACAAATAATGTGATTGAGAGTCATCTATGATACAACACTAAAGATTTTAACTAACTCAATACTTGCACCAGTCATGTGGAAGATGATGGAAAAAATGGTCCAAGAATAAAATTACTTTGTGCACATCAATTTATTTATTTATTTCTTGTCAATTCATTCTATAGAAGAAGTTGTTTAGTTTGTGCTTAAACTAGAGGAGAAGTTTTCATGTAACAACACCGAATTCACACCAAACACAAAAGTAGAAAATAAAAAATTATTAGATGAATTAAAATGTAGACTCCAATAGCTTGCAAAAATGTCAAAGAATGAGTAGACTTTCTTGAACACCATCTTGGTTCCGAATCTATACTTTTGATGGCTTGGAATATTGGTCTTGTCTTTATTATTTGGAAAATTTAGCTTGAAAATGAGTCTTTCAATTTTTTGAGGTTACTAAAGTCTTATTAGATGTATTTGGAATAGATTACAAACTTACTAAAATAAAATTCGGTGACTAAATGTTCAATTGATGATTTTTTAACTTCTTTGGATATTATATTTTGATCATTTTGTTATCTCCACTCTTTCTCTCACTAGGATGAAACATTTTCATAAGGTGAATAAAGTAGGTAAATGGTCTCCTTTACATTTTCTAAAACTTAAGACTAATGGTTCTTCACATGAAAATTCTTTTGTTGCGAGATTGGTGGATTTAGGTGAGATAATGCTAGTTTAGTTCATTTTTGTCTTCTACTATGGGGTTTAGCACCAATAATAAAATGAAGGCTCAATATATCCTTATAGATCTATAGAAAGCCTATGAATTAGTTTAGAGGAATAATTGTTTTGGAGATTAGCATATTATCTTGTGCAAATTCTATATGTTTCATGAAACTTTCATTCCATATTTTTATTCATATTCATAGAAAATAGAATTTTGTGGAAAACTTATTAGCCAAATAAGCCTCTAATATTAATCACAACACAACACATTGAACTTTAGAATCTTAAGTAAATAAATAGGCTAAATATAAACCATAACTTTTCAAAGCCTACTACCTTGTTGGTGTTTCTTGTTAATTGGAAGAAAAAGTCTATTGAAACTACCTTTGGGTCTTTGCAAACAAACTCTGCAAGGACTAATTAATCTTGAATATGTATAGTTTATCAATCCTTGTAATATTATAATATACTTCCCAACATGTTGCTCTTTTTTTAATGTTGAAGTAACTACATAAGCCTTCAAAAAATAGTGAAACTAAACTATTTCATATGCTTATTTGAATATGAAGTCACCTAATCCAGTATTTAAAAACCATAGGAATCTGACAATACATATTTTCCCCATACTTGTTGAAATTTTATTTGTTCTCTATGTTGCTAAATAATGTGGAATTGTTAAACCTTATTGAAATAATAAATAGAGTAACCTGAACTATGAAAAAAATTCCAAAAGAGGAAAATTTATTACATCTTATGTATTTAACTTAGTTATTCTAAAGTTGGACATTGAATGAGATGGTTGATACTTTATATTTTTATCTTCAAGAAATCTCTTATATATTTTTGTTATTCTTTATAATATTTAAAGTTTAAATATTACAATTTTCTTATTTTTTCATATATATTATATTGATGTAGGATATTAATCTAAAATTTATTAATAAAATATAGATCATAGTGTATCAAAAACAAAAGTAAAGAATATTATTAAATAAGGATTAACAACGACTCTTTAGCTTACCTTACAACTATTAAATAAGGATTAACACAGACTCTTTAGCTTAGCTTACAACTATTATATTGACTACCAAAGCTTCCCAACTCCCTTCAAATAACCCACTTGAAATAATACAAATTCATAAAAAAAAATTCTTACACAATCCACCAAAACACAACAAAAGCAACAAAACAAAAGAAAACAAATGAATTTGATCAATTTTGTTTTGGGTAATGTAGGATTTCCATTACACCCAGGTGCTCCTGCATCATACATGTCAAGTAAGAAAAATGCTTCATGAGTGTAGAACTCATGAGCATTTCAACAAGTCTGGAACTGCAATTTCAAACTTCACCAAATGTGTTGCATTGACCCATGAAGCTTCATCAGCCACTCGGTTCTTCCAATGAACCATATATATTCCCAATATTATTTCCTTCTTGTCTTCTTGGCGATACGAGAATCAATAATTTGATCTACTTCTTGAAGCTTCTTCACAGGCAACTATTGAATCCACTCACAAGCATCCTGCAAATATGAATTTGTATTCCCATGTCCACTTGTCTCTCCTTCATAATATTTGTTGGTGTAATTATTAATATTAAACCATAGTTAAGCTTTCTTAGGTAAACAGTATTGTTTACTTAAGTTAATTAGGAATATTAGGCAAGTGTGTGTCATCACTCCTTGATTGATGGGAGTTAGGTACCACATCTCCCTCATCAAGTGAGTTACTTTGACACCACTACACCTCTAAGTTGAGGTGGTAAATTGATAACTCGGGTTTACTAGGACACTTGTCATTCTTGACAAGTGCATCCTCAACCTATAACTTTTTAATCATTCCTAATTATGTTATTCACCTCATTTTGTGATGAGTTTTAGTTTATTGATCTTAGAAAATTCTAATATGGTATCAGATCCATTATGATCTTTTTTTATTCAATTTGAAGTCAGTTGAGCTTATGCATTCTGTGTGCTTGTTTTCTTCAACCCTACGATCAAAACATTTTTTTGTTTGAGTGATTAAAATATCTATTTGGGCGATTGAAATCTCTCTGTTAAGGTACCTAAAAATCATTGTTTGTCCTCTTTTATACGCCATAAATCTCTTTTTATGCATTTTTTCTCTGTTTTCCAGCAAGGGTCAATGTTTCTTTGTTGAAAGGGATTCTTTTTCCACCAGAAGAGGGGTCGATTCAAAACATAAGAGGCATGGCACTTCATCCGAGCCGATAGTGCAAGGAGGTGGGTTGATTTATTTAAAAAAGTCAACAAGGATTGGAGGTGTTTCACAATAGAGAGGCTACATTTTTTTGTGCAGAGGCACACTTTGCATTAGCGTTGAAATTTGTATTGAAACGTTGGACATTGGAACCTTCATTCAAATAGTGGAGGCTTCTCTGCATGCTGCATTTGGAGTGGTATAGGCTGCAAGGAAAGCGAATACCCCTGTGCACCCCTTTATTCTGCCTAGTCTGCCCTGCAGCTTGCTCAAGCGCCTTTTGGTGAAAGGAGCGGGAGGAGGCAGGTTGTGCTTTGGGTGGGAGACTCGCACCCCTGTTTCATCTATAGGTCACATCCAACCCATGCTCGTGCCCTTTGATTTTTTGTCAGTGTCTTGAAAAGACCCTCTCATGCAAGCCAAATCACCATAGGTCGTGTGAGTTTGGATTTTACAGGCTACAATTCAAACCCTAAGTTGAAATTCCTCTGTTGGAAGGCATGCTTCGATAGCATGGTCTCTCATAGCCTGTGCACTCTTTCAAAGAAGTGTGATTCTAATTTTGAGGCCACGATACCATCACGTGAAGCTGCATTCAAACTGGAGGGTGTGAATCTTTATTTGCAGGTGCGGCTATGCCCATCGATCTACAATTTAGATGCCCATCTTGCCCAATTTCGCTAAGGACAGGAATTTGGATCTTGTGGCAAGCAGCAGACAAGAAGTTCAGAGGAATTTTTGCTGGCTTTTAGAATTAAAAAGGGGTGACAAAATCTGCAACTCAAATCTGTGTGCCTCATTGTACAGGTTGACTCTCCCCACGCGCAAGGATATATGCCAAATCCAAATCTTCGCCTATCTTTGTTGGAACCAAAATGCTCTGTAGTGATTAAAAATTGTTGCACTAGCATTGGCAATGGAGGATTTGAGGCGTGATTTGTAGGAGTTGTCGATTTTTTTGAAATTGCAAGAAGGGATGCCTAAGAAAGGATGGATCTGCAGTGAGCGACGCCTCATATCTTTAGTGGAAGTTGTCAAATCGACCCAATTCTACTATTCGTTGGTGGCATTAGCATCTCCACTTGGCAAGTCAACTTGGTGAGCAAGCCTGAAATTCTCCACACTTTGAGGAGTGAGGTAGGCATGGTAGACTCCTAAGAGGACTGTTCACAGCTTGTGTGGTTGAGTCTTGAAATTTTCTCCTTATGGCATAATTTCAATTGCTCGCTGCTTCTTTCCAGTCCATGAGGGCTTATTTTTTCAATTTTCCTCTCTCTAAACTTCTTAAAATATTCTATTTTCTAAATTTTGTAAATGCAAACATTTTTTATTGGTGTAAATTTGCAATAGGGTGAAAATTTATTTTTTCAAACTCTATTTATTGATGGTGATTTCCCACTAATATATAAAGTTCCCTTTTTCACCTTCATTCTTGTATGCAAATAATGTACTAAAATAAAGTACTATTACTAACTCTCCAACCTAAAATTCTTGCTCCCCTCAATGTTGATCAACAAACTCTTTCTATTTCGTGTCACTCCTATCCAAATTTCCCTTCACTTCCTTATGAAAATCATGAATATACTCAATAAAGTCTTCCGCTATGTACCACTCTTTCTACCTAAGTATGCACTATTTCTAAAGTCATCCATACCCTTGCGTTGTACCCATACACAATTTTAAAAGCACTCTAACCCACACTTGGATTGACAGACTTATTATAAGAAAAATCAGCTTGTGCTAATGTCAAATCCCATTGATTTGGTTTGTCACCTATCAAGCACCTCAATAATATTCCCGAACTTCTATTGATAACTTCGGTTTGACCATCGGTTTGTGGATGGTAGGATGAGCTAAATCCCAAGCACCAAAAATGACCAACAAAATTCGTGTCTCAGTCTAAAATAATACTCTTTCGCAAGCCATGTAACCTAACCAAGTCTGAGAAACAAAGTAGCTATGCGGGAAGCATCATTGCATTTTTGACATGATATAAAATAAGCTTTGTGTCTCCTATAAGAATCCCTTGAAAATGAGCATACTTCAAATAGAGCCTTTTCAAATATATCATAAATTACATTGAATTTTGTAAAAGGCTTGATATGTGGTTGACAAAAATTAAAAGAACTAAATACACTAATAGACTTGCAATTTTCTTTTTGTCATAAAATTTTACAAGATTTTTTTGGGGGAAAAAAATTTCTTAATAAATCCCAAAGAGGTAAGAATATGAAGTGAATTAATAATAAGCTATGTTACCCAAAGTTTTTGGGACGAGCACGGCAAGAGATTGGGGGGGCGCATTTTTAAATACCTAGTTTTTTGAGCCATTTTTTGGGATGGTAGGGGACGACTATTGTAGACATGCAAAATTGACATCATGCATTCCTCATATTTAATTAAATCATATTCGCCCAATCAATTAAATAAATCAAGTTTATTTGATTAATCTCCTAAGTTATCTCTTTAATTAAATAAATCAAGTTTATTTAATTAATATCCTAAAGTCATCAATTTAAATTAAATAAATTCGTCTTTATTTGATTTAACACTAACATCATTCTCTTTGATTAAATAAACCAAATCTTTATTTAATTAAATCTAAAATTATTTTATTCTCATTTTAATTTATTTAAATCCTAAAATCTATTTCAAAATTCAAAATCACCTAATCTCCTATTAAATTAATGAAATCCTAATTAATTTAATCCTAATCACCTAAATCCTCTAGATTTTGCAACTTGCACCAATAAATCATTTCTTTGACTTAATAATTGCCTAATTACTTTCAAAAGGGTATCAAAAAGGGAATATTCCTCCAAGTTTGAAAATCCCTCTAAATGTCTTGTCCTCCAACATGGCATTAAAATCCTCTTACATTGTCTCTTACATGTCTCCCACTTGGCATTTAAGACTCTTTCTTCTCCCTCCAACAAGCCATCTTTTGAATTTCAAATTCCCCCCTCTTTGGCTTGCACATTGATCAAAATATGCACAACCTTCCTCCATTCACATCTTGACAAGTGGCACTTGGCCATTGGATGTTGAATGATCCCACATCCTCCATGTTTTTCATTCTTACATCCTTCTTGGTTATAAATAGACGTCTCCTCTATTGTATTACTACAAACAACTCCACAACTCCACAACTTGATACACAATCTTAAGCATTTGAATCTTGTTCATCATATCATTTAGGAGCTTATCAAGGATTGGGAAAGGGCTTCTTTCCACATCAAAGAAGCACCAATCCACTATGGGATAGGGTTTGATCATGTTTTTATGTGCTTGCAAATAGTTGTTTTTGTTCTATTTAGTTTCCATATTTTAGCATGGTTAAGTATTTGATAGGAATCTTGGGTTTGCTTATTTTGAATTGAATAACTAAGCTAATTGTGGTCATTGTTTGAAGTATTGCAGATTTAGGGTTCACATAATGGCACTAGAAGGAGGTATCTCAATGGCCTCCATATCATTCTATCAATCTTACTCTGATTTCTATTGAATATAAAGTTTGATATTTTGGTATTTGATTGTGTGACAAATTTGATATCTTGAAATTTATAGGGTGATATAAAATTAGATTTGTTAAACACTCTTCAGTAGTCTAATTGAAAGATCTATATTCATAGCAATCTGATTTCTTGATATTTTAGTATTTATAAAACGGCTATGTATAAAATATAAAGAAATCAGATTTCTCACACACTATTTAATAGCAATATTCTATAGCATTTATATTGATAGAAATCTCTTTCTAACATTTGTAAGAGAAAAAGTGACCTCTATCCAGGGCGCTCTTTAGTCTTCTAGCTATAAGAGTGTATTCATGACTTTAAGTGATACGTTTTTTTCAATAGCACTACAAACGCCTCTCAGACTAAAGTCCTCTTCCATTGAGAAAAACTCCTATTTGAATCACCCCTGTAAAGATATGATTGTGCTATTTAAACTATTGACAAGCCATAGAAGGAGGTGCAATGGCCATCTATCCCAGGAACGCCAAAATCCACGACCCTTAAATCTGTGATCTTTTCTTTTTTTCTTGTGCTACCCTTTCTACTTCTTCCACTCTAAGCGTTCTCTCATATGTGCGACTGTTGTATTTATGTAAATTTAGTCACTTATGCCTAGACCAAAGGTTGCCAACACACTAACTTTTATAGCTCCCATACCTTGCCAACAACCATTGTTAGGTGAAAGTAATGATAGGTTGATGTGTTCTGCCAGTGTAGTGGTTGTGATGATAATCGCCTATTCTTAGTATGTTCTGCAGGTCGGTATGTTGTCAAAGAAAAAAAAGGGGGGGATAGGTGATGTATATCTAAGCCACGTCAAATAAGTCAGCAACTGACCAAATATGCGTGGAGGCACGCAACTATCCACATTGATGGCTAGCAAAGAGGAAGATACGCCTTCCTATGCATAGTACCATGTCAAAATGCGCATACAATACTTATTCGTGTGCATTTACTTTTATATGCATTCATTATGATGACACAACCTTAGTTTGCTTCATTTTTGCATTCATTGTGTCTTATATCCTAGTAATCTTCTTGCTCCACACACTTATCCGTCTCAATTGTCAAAGGTTTGGTAGCACTAAATACACAACATTGCCAAATTATGAGAAGAGAGAACAAGATATCTAACAATTTGTTCGAGAGAGAACATTGTACGATAAGAACAAATGAGAAAAGCCAAGAGCCATCTTAGTTGTCAACCCATTTATTCTTTTTTCGCTATTTTTTGTCCACGTTATCTTTTTATTAGAAACTTATATTATTTGTTTTTCGCTATTTTGTGGTCCGAGGCAAAACTATCTCATTGATTCCTATTGTTGCCACTATGTGCTCTTTTGAGACCATTCAAAGAGAAAGTTATCATTAGGCGATATAATTTTTTTAGTTTGTGAAATCAAATAACTCATAAAAATCTGCACCACTGTCTCCAGGAAAAGGACAATAGCAGCTTCTAATATAAGCACAAAGTGTGTGTGTAGAGTCCATTTGTGTTTGGTATTTGAAAGGCTAATATTTATTGTTTTTTATGTTTGTGGAAAGTAGGCCATGTGAAAGGCTATGGCGCCCACCCCTCTAGCAACTATATATTAGATTCTCATTCAAAAGTGGTTGGTAGGCATTTGAGGGCCAGTAAAGGTAGAAGAATACTTTTAATGCATGTGGATTAATATTGGTTCTTAGTTTCTTTTTTTCCCTCATAGGGGATCAAGCAGAGCGAAAGCTTTGAGGATGATTATGACCACTATATATGTAGATCTGAATGTTATTTGTCTCTGTGCGATTTCTTAATTCCCTCCTTTCCAAATGTAAATCAAACATTTTCTAGTGCAATAGGCCATGCCTGTATTTACCAATATACAATTCCGGTCATTAATGCCCACTACTTATTGTGTCTCGCCCTACTGTTGAAGTCTTCAGAATTGTCTTAGCTGGTGAGTACGGCTAGAAGTTAGAGGTCATCCTCGATCCATCAACTAAAGTGAATTAATTTGAAAACCAAACCTACTTTTTCCTCATTTCCATCTTTGACATTGCGTATTCATTGTGAAAATCTGTGTCCAAGGATTTAGAAAATAATCTAACAGACACTTTGACTAAAGCTACTTAATATACTTTCATAAGTGCAATTTAACTATGTTAGATTCACCTTCACTATTGCAGGTCACTATCAATTAATTACCTAAGTTTTTAGATGTTTTTTGGATTTTATGCAAAGATCTCAAACTGACATTAATTATTTATTTATCTTTTTTTATGGGACCACTATACAAAATCAAATTTTGTTGAATCTTAACTTATGTTTTCTTGAAGTGCAGAATAAGCGAACAATTGAATTGGTGAAAAATCACTTCTTACCATCTATTCTTTTGAGTGATTTGTTTTTTTAAAAATATTTCTTGAATATATTGATATTTGACTTGCAAATTTTAAATATGTTGATAATTTATTTTCAAATTTCTTGGAGATAATAGTGTAGCAAGGCGAAAAAAATCCAGAAATATCAAAGAAATTTGAGTAAAAAAGAAGTGGGCATTGGAATTGAAATCGAAAAAAGCATTTTTAAATGCTTATTGTAATAACTTGAGGCATCCATTTCCTATTTTTATTTTCTATTTTAGGACAACTCACTTTCAATTTGGATTTAAAATTAATCATTGATTGATTTTTTTCAAAGTTGGACTAAAATTGGACATTGGAAACTCACTAAGCTTTTTGATTTGGTCTAAAATTTGACAAAAAAATCTCACACTTCAAAGTTGGTGCTTAAAAAGAACTCATTTTTTGCTTTGAGGTTAAAAAGAACATGTACATTTGGTGTTTTGTAATTTTTTTCACAAAGTAATATCATCAAAAGACATATGCGCTTCTCTCATGCCCCATGGTGATCTTGAGAATCAAAAGTCTTTTTGTGATATTAAGTTGTCAAAAAGATTGCCTCTACATTTCAATTTGGGTTTAAAATTAACAAGTCTTGTGAGTGTGAGTGGAACATATTGCGTTTGCTCTCTCTTTCTTTTTCAACAAAGATCGATCGAACTACAAATATGTTTTCTCGCTTTTTTTTTATCTTAGAAGGCCTGCCTTGTGGGAAAAATTAATCACCCAAGGGAATGACCCAGCCAACAACACACTAAATCCAAGCGACTTCCAACCGGTATATAAGTGTGGGTTCTTGTTGAAAGGCAAGAATCACGATGGTCATCCCGATGAGAAGGGAAGCAATGGTCTCTCGCAGAATGGGTGCTCCCTCACGAATAGAAAGTCCATATTAAAACCCTTGTTTAGAAAAGGCCAAAATCTTTGATCTATTTGTTGGTGCAAGAATGGTCATTTTGAAGCCACCCCACACTTTTACGACTTTTAGTAGAAACTGAAAGTATGCCATGGGAGATTCATGGGTGTTGATGCTTGGCTGACCCAAGAAGCGAGTGCACTATAAGGGGGAGCATGTGTGGTCAAGCATCTAACCATTCACTAAAAGTAGGCGTAGCTGGACTTGTCCAAGTGGGGATTCAACAAATACAGTCTTTCATATCCATAGGGTTGTGCATGTTCTTGAGGAAAATATGAAAAGGTCTATTATTGGAGGATAGTTTTTTCCCATTGGGTCTTCTATCTTTCTCCACTTTATTGATATTTTTCTTTGTAAATGAGTACCTAATTAGGCATTCTTTTCAGGACTCAAATTTGCATTGTTTTTTGTTCCCACCTAAGTTGTGCTTAAGGGGGGTGTTGGTGTAATTATTATTATTACACCTTAGTTAAGCTTACTTAGGTAAACAATTTTATTTACTTAAGTTAATTAGGAATATTAGGCACTTGTGTGTTTCATCACTCCTTGATTGATGGGAGTTAGGTACCACATCTCCCTGGTCAAGTGAGTTACTTTGACACCACTACACCTCTAAGTTGAGTTGGTATTTTGATAACTCAGGTTTACTAGGACACTTGTCATTCTTGGCAACTGCATCCTAAAACTATAACTTTGTAATCATTCCTAATGTTATTCACTTCATTTTTTTATGAGTTTCAGCTTATTGATCTTTGAAAATTCCAATAATATTTATACAAATAAGCAACATTAAATATTGGTGAAATATCAATACTTATCGAAAGTTCCAATTCATATGCATTTGATGAAAATTTCCACAAAATGTTACATGGGCCTATCTATTTCAACTTCAACTTACTGTATGTTCCTTGTGGGGACCTCTCTTTCTTCAAGTGTGCTATTACTAACTCTGCAACCAAAAATTCTTGCTCCCTTCGATGTTGATCAACATACTCTTTGTATTTGGTGGCACTCCTATCAAAATTTCCCTTCACTTCCTTATGAAAATCATGAATATACTCAATAAAGTCTTTCGCTATGTAACACTCTTTCTACCTAAGTCTGCACTATCTCTAAACTCATCCATACCCTTGGATTGTACTGAGACACAATTTAAAATGCACTCTAACCCACACTTCGATTGACTGACTTATTATAAGAAAAATCAGCTTGCACTAATGTCAAATCCCATTGATTTGGTTTGTCACCTATCAAGCACCTCAATAATATTCCCAAACTTCTATTGACAACTTTAGTTTGACCATTTGTTCGTGGATGGTAGACTGAACTAAATTCCAATTGTGTTCCCATTATTCCAAAAGGTGCAGCAAAATTGACCAACAAACTTTGTGTCTCGGTCTAAAATAATACTCTTTGGCAAGCCATGTAACCTAACCACTTCGTTGAGAAACAAAGTAGCTATGTGGGAAGCATCATTGTATTTTTGACATGATATAAAATGAGCTTTGTGTCTACTATACGCATCCCTTGAAAATGAGCATACTTCAAATAGAGAATTTTCAAATATATCATAAATTACATTAAATTTTGTAAAAGGCCGGGGCTGGAGAGACTGTGGTGCTTGGTGGCATAGGAGGAAAGAGCTTGGATGCTCAGGAATGTCTTGCAAAAGGTAATATTTACATCTAGTTTAGATGTTTTTCAATATAATGTTTTAGCAGACACAAGTTCGAGTTGCATTAAGAGCTTTGTTTGTGTTGCAGACCAGAGTAAAGTTGGATAGAGTTGCAAGGAGCGGTGGGACATGAGAGGTACCCAGAGCTTGGTCACAAGGTGGGAGAGCCTTCCAAGGAGAAGTTTGGGAATGAAGGCTACCAAGAGCTTGGTCACATGGGGGCAGAAACCCACAAAGAGCAGTTGGGGCATGAAGGATACCAGGAGATGGGCCGCAAGGGTTGTTTAAGTGGAAAAAAAGATCATCTTACACTATTCTCTATTTTTTGTATAGATTTTTAGTAGTTTGTGTAGTTTTTAATGTTACAGACATCTCTATAAATCTTTGTTTTTCCAGTGACTATAATCTCCATTTTTGCAATGTAATCTTTGTGTTGAATGGAATTGTGGAATAAATATGTTGTTAATTTCCGAAACTGATGAATCATTTACATGGTTTTTAACATGTTCTTTATAGAAATGATGGTGATTTTGTATAGTTGTTAATCCCTAATAGTATTTCAATTTTTTTAAAACATAAATAAAATAGTCTCTAAAATGATATATCTCTACGTAGATTATATCGATTAATACTTACTCAATATAGAAAGATTTTCAAGAAATATACAACAATCTCAGTGAATATCCAACTACAAAATAAAATAAAGCTAAATACATAAGTAAGAAGCTTTCCTCGCTTGTCGATTCTCTGATTGTTGAGAATAATCTATGCATTATTCCTTTAAAAAAACCTAATCCTTCCAATAAAATCAAACAATTCCACATTGTACTAAAAGAATTGTAAGAATATCAACAATATTAAAACAGCGGCAAGAATATCAATTGTATTAAAAGAATTCATCTACGGTAGCAAGTGAGTTGATCTTTAGATAACCATAACGAAAAGAGTGCCAGCTTTAAAACTATATTATAATTAAAGGACTACATCAAGATGAATTGTTCCTTACGGAGTCTCAGCATTTCGGCTATATAAAGCATGTAATGGGCTTGTAATACACAATTCAGTTCAATTCCACATTCATATCCTGCGTTGTTTTGTCTACATCTTCTGTCTTTCTATTATAATGGTTAAAAGCATAATACACTTCACGATGGGACTTTTTCTATTGATATGTTGTTATAGCGACAATACCATGGCAATGAATACCGATCCCTTGCAATATTTTGGCATTGCAGATGAGGAAAGCAAAGGTGAGAATATGATTTTATATAGTTGTCTAATATTATTTTCTTATTAGCTGAGTTGCTTACAAATTGATTAAAATAGGTTTGATGAATGGGTTCATTTGCAAAGACCCAAATATGTTTCGACAGACAACTTCTTCTAGGGACTAAGGCAGCTAGGGAACACTGACAATGTTGTAGGGTCCAGCGTAATAGCGGAAAACATTAAATAGGTACCAAGCATCAATATGTTGGGAATATCGTTGGTCCACATAGATTATTTAATGGGTGGAATTAATCCTCCGCATATACACCCAGGAGCCACTAAAATTCTTGTTTTACTTAGAGGCGAGCTTCCTGTGGGTTTTACTGATACCAACTACAATTTCTTTAGCAAAAAATTGGAGAAGGGAGATGTGTTTGGTTATCTCCACTGATGATTTTTTAACTTCTTTGGATATTATATTTTGATCATTTGGTTATCTCCACTCTTTCTCTCACTAGGACGAAAAGTTTTCATAAGGTGAATGAGTAGGTAAATGGTCTCCATTAGATTTTTCAAAAATTAACATTAATGGTTCTTCACATGACAATTCTTTTGTTGCGAGATTGGTGGAGTTGGGTGAGATAATGCCAGTTTAGTTCATTTTTTTCTTCTACTATGGGGTTTAGCACCGATAATAAAATGAAACCTCAATATATCCTCACAGATCTATAAAAACCAGTGAATTAGTTTAAAGGAATAATCTTCTTAAAGGTTGACATATATTGTGGTGCAGATTCTATATCGTTCATGAAACTTTGATTCCATATTTTCTTCATATTCATAGAGAATGAAATTTTGTTGTAAACTTATTAGCCAAATATGCCTCTAATTTTAGGTTAAATGTAATCCACAAATTTTCAAAGCCTAGTACATTGTTGGTGTTTCTTGTTGACTTGAAGAAGTCTACTAAAACTACTTTTGGGTCTCTGCAAACAAAATCCGAAGGACTAATTCATCTTGAATCTATATAGTTTATTGATCCGTGTAATACTATAATATACTTCCCAACATGTTGCTCTTTTCGTTACGTCAAAGTAACTATGTAAGTCTTCAAAAAATAGTGAAACTATACTATTGCATATGCTTATCTGAATATGAAATCACCTACTCTAGTATTTAAAAAAACATAGGAATCTAACAATACGTATTTTCCCCATTCCTTGAGTATTATTGAAATTTTATTTGTTCTCTATGTTGCTAAATAATGTGGAATTGTTAAACCTTATTGAAATAATAAATAGAGTAACCTAAACTTGAAAAAAATTCTAAAAGAGGAAAATTTATTACATCTTATGTATTTAACTTAGTTATTCTAAAGTTGGACATTGAATGAGATGGTTGATACTTTATATTTTTATCTTCAAGAAATCTCTTATATATTTTTGTTATTCTTTATAATATTTAAAGTTTAAATATTACAATTTTCTTATTTTTTCATATATATTATATTGATGTAGGATATTAATCTAAAATTTATTAATAAAATATAGATCATAGTGTATCAAAAACAAAAGTAAAGAATATTATTAAATAAGGATTAACAACGACTCTTTAGCTTACCTTACAACTATTAAATAAGGATTAACACGGACTCTTTAGCTTAGCTTACAACTATTCTATTGACTACCAAAGCTTCCCAACTCCCTTCAAATAACCCACTTGAAATAATACAAATTCATAAAAAAAAATTCTTACACAATCCACCAAAACACAACAAAAGCAACAAAACAAAAGAAAACAAATGAATTTGATCAATTTGGTTTTGGGTAATGTAGGATTTCCATTACACCCAGGTGCTCCTGCATCATACATGTCAGGTAAGAAAAATGCTTCATGAGTGTAGAACTCATGAGCATTTCAACAAGTCTGGAACTGCAATTTCAAACTTCACCAAATGTGTTGCATTGACCTATGAAGCTTCATCAGCCGCTCGGTTCTTCCAATGAACCATATATATTCCCAATATTCTTTCCTTCTTGTCTTCCTGGCGATACGAGAATCAATAATTTGATCTACTTCTTGAAGCTTCTTCACAATCAACTATTGAATCCACTCACAAGCATCCTGGAAATATGAATTTGTATTCCCATGTCCACTTGTCTCTCCTTCATAATATTTGTTGGTGTAATTATTAATATTAAACCATAGTTAAGCTTTCTTAGGTAAACAGTACTATTTACTTAAGTTAATTAGGAATATTAGGCAAGTGTGTGTCATCACTCCTTGATTGATGGGAGTTAGGTACCACATCTCCCCCATCAAGTGAGTTACTTTGACACCACTACACCTCTAAGTTGAGGTGGTAAATTGATAACTCGGGTTTACTAGAACACTTGTCATTCTTGACAAGTGCATCCTAAATCTATAACTTTTTAATCATTCCTAGTGTTGATGGTGTTTTTATGCACTTCTCAACACAGGTAATGCGTAGATGCACTACCTCTCTTGAAAGACAATCTTCCACAATCAAATTGCAAAACACTATCCCAAGGTCTCTCGGATGTCAGGTCATGACAGTGCTTGCAATATCTCAGTTGTTTGATGTGATTTGTTGGAATCACAAGGCAGTCTTATAAATGAGTTACAAAGCATGGGAAGTTGGGTTTGCAAATGCAGTTTCAAAGTGCTGGAAGTGAATGAACAGTGGCTGTCCACTCAAAACAGCAAACTGAAACTCATCAAGTTCATCTGATTTAGCTTCATGGTGATGCTTTGGGTCCTACTCTAACCAAGGATTAAAACAAATAGCAAAAAGAGAAGGGTTAAGAAAGCTATTCTAATCCTAAGCTACGAATGAATAGTAACAATGGTGGCTGCTAGAGTAGACAGACTTCCTAAACTGGGTTTTGCTTGGCCAAGCGAAACCTACAGTTACACAAAACTAGTGCAATCTTCTAAGGACTGCAAATTTTTAGATTACACACACACATCATGCACATGTAATTGAACTAAGTTGCAACAATGAAGTAATGAGCTCAGACTAGCTTTGCAAAGTGACTCATCATCAATGAACCACAAAAAGCATGAGCTGGAAATCTATCAAATACTAAAACAACAATCACCATCACCACTCCCATTCAAGAAACTAACACTAAAACTAACATGGAAGGTGAACCATGCATACATAAAGAGAAAACTCAAAAGGAACACCCATAAATCATGCAATGTTGATTTCTATTGCTACAGAATGCTCTTTACAAAAGCTCTCCAACCCTTACAAATGAGGGGCAAGCCACATATTTATAGTTTTCTAAAGCCCAAATGAATGGCTAGGATTCAATTACGTCGAATGGCCCAAATTTGATTTACAATAGGGTTTCACCTACCCTCCATTATCTAGCAATTTAAAATACATTCCTTGTCTTTTCTTTGTTTTGTCATCTAGTGCTAGTCACTGTAGCAATTTTGTCATTTAGCTGATTGTTGTTTCACTATAGCTACTCTTTTGGGAGTTCTTCATCTTTGGCGGGGTTGTCCTCTTGCCTCTTAGAAGCTGTGTATTCTATCAACTTGAGCATGACCGGTCGGAGCTTGTCTATGTCAATGATTTCATATCGTAGCACCTAGTTGCTCCATTCTTTTGCGTTGTCTTCTAGCCTTTTCCAATCCTCATCATACTTTGAGCCTTGGTCCTTGAATAGCTTGGACTGATCGAAGGGGCGGGCAGCAAAGCTCATGAATTCCACCGTGATTTCACTTGACATTCTATGGTAACTTTTGAGTGTAGAGGCTTGCCTTGAAATTGATATTTCATTTGGTCCTTGTCTTCTTTCCCTCGAGGATTTTTTCCTGACTTCTTTCCTTTGTCCTTCTCGATGGCTACCTCTGAAGGTCCTACACCCGATTCCATGTATTCTGCAAGCAAAGGCGTAGTCAGTGTAGTTGATTACAAAAGCATTCACGTTAGTTGCAATCCCAAAGATGAAATCCATTTTAAATGATCTATCAAGCATATCATGAACTTTATCTCTTGACATAATTGATCTTTTGATTTGGGGCATTTCGTCAGTTCGGGCCCGGAGGGCCAGACTTACTCAGAAGGAATGTTGTTTGGAAGGGCAAATAGGGTGGGGTCTCTTGGAGACTTTCTTCGGTTGAATTTTGATAACTCAGAAGTCTCGCAATGAATTGGACCAAAATTGAGCACGTGGGTCAAAGTTTGATTTTAGATTTGGGCTCATTTGGATCGGTTTAGGAGAATTCGGAGGTCTCGGGCCGGAGAGCTGTCTGGAGATGGTAGTTTGGAGCAGTAAATTGAAGACGAAACTCTGGGGTCCGGGGTCTGGTGGGTCAAAGGGTTGTTAGCAGTTTTACATTACCGGGTTTAGGAGGCCCGAGGGCCGTGGTCCACTTTGGCGTTTGGGACGACAAACGTTGGGCGGAAGTCCAAAGCTTTGGGCCTCGCAGAGAAGAATTCCATTATTTCATTTCAGTGTTTAGTCGGTGATCGGAAGGGTGGAGCTCGGAGCTCGAAATGGCGGGAGACGTTTTCCCCTCGAAACAACATACAAGCAAAGGACTCCGGATAGCCCCACTGAATCAGTTAAGTTATGCATTTTGCGTCTAGGTCCATATCGGCGTAAGCTCCAGGTTGTTTTGGCGATGATTGAGGTCCCTGTCAGCATAAGTTATGGCTCTTGGGATAGGATCATACCGTCAACTTCTTGTTTCCACAACTTTGTGTTTTGGTGGTTCATCGGTATAGATGGAACGCTTTCAGCATAGGGTCATGGCGATACCCATATGCTACACCGATGGACATCAATGGGCTTACTCCAATCGGCTTTCGGTATAGGTTATGATTCTCGACGTATGGTCTCAGTGATGCGAACATGTCTCGCCGACCTCGCATTTGGTTTTCTTTTGGTGTGAGTTCATTCCAGTTGCACTGAAAATGCACTTTATAACCCTTTATCGGCATAAGTCCTACTTTCTCTTGGCGACCTGCGGTGCTGGAGTGACTTTCGTTGTGACTTAGCAAATTCTACATAAGGTCTTGTTGAGGGTGCGTGGTTATAGCGACATGGTTAAGGCATATGGGCTCTATCGGTGAGAAAGATAAAATGTCTTGGTGACTGTGAATTAAATAACCGCTCGTGGGTATCCATCGGCCAAGCTAAGGGACTCTCCTGGTGAACAAACATAAGTTCGGTATGCCTCGGTGAGACTTTTGTGTTTCGATATAAGTCTTGGTGAGATGCTCGGGGCCTCACCGAATGGAACGATGAAGCCTCCCCATCGGCATGACAATGGGGTCGTCACAGTGATATGTGAATAAGCAGCTGCCTTCAGTGAAACATTGCATGATTGACATAGGGTCTCGCCAATATCTAAAAGCTATAGCGAAGTAGGTAAAGCAGATTATGCATCTTGGTCAGAGTCTTCTTTTGTCCTGGCGACCAGAAGTTTCAGTCATTGTGAAAACCCATCTCAGAGAAAGGTCCCATCGACACTCAAATGTCCTACTGACTATCAAGGTGCAAACTGGGCCCGGAGATGGCGTCGGCCATCGAATTTTCTTCTTAAGTGTTCGTGGCAGTGGGCAAGTCAGAGCTCGCTGCTCGGAAGGCCTAGGATGATTTTCCCTTTAGGAACATTGAAGGAGGGACAGACCTCTGGCGGGGGGGAGAGGCCATTTAGAGTTCAGATTGGGATTCTAGCAGATGGACGACGGCGGACCCGGGAGGCCAGAAGGATGAGGTCCTCTGGCCGTAGGGACATGGTAAATGCCGCAAGGAAACCCAAGGGGGTGAACCTGAAGGGTCTACTAGAGCTGCAAATTTCTGCAATATTTCACATGTTTTCCATAGCCCTAAGATTTCTACATGAGTCCTCATCATTGGCTTTTTACTTATTTCCTGCCATATTACTCCATATGTTCCCTTGGGTCTTGCATTTTCTGCATTCTGGTTCCTATCGGCAGAGGTCCGTGACTGTTTCCCTGACTCATGTTATGTTTTCTGCTTGCATGAGTCTACATTGCCTATCGGCAAGACTCATCCGATGTCACGGTGATCACAGGTCCTCTACATTTTTCATTCAACAGGACACTTCTATTGTTTTAGCGACCGCGGAGGCTCCTATCGGCATATGTTTCGGCCGTCGGGGTAATGTTTTACCGAATCCAATATGTTCCCCGGCTATGCTGGTGGTGGTTCATCGGTGAAGGCTATGGGTATCAGCAGGGGGTCTTAGCGAGCATCGCTTGTCTTACCGACCGGAGGAATAGTGACATCACTTCGGCAAGAGTTGCGGAACCGGTACAATATCCTAGTAAATTCTTGGGTCTCAATGACAAACATTGTGGAGGAACCTATCGGTATGAGTTCAAACTTTCAGCCTATGGTCTTGGTGAATCCTATGTGTCATAACGACTTTTCAAACGGAGGCTCATTCGGTGAGAAATTTTGAATGTCTTGTCGATCGGGCAATGTTATGCCAAAAGAGGGAGCCCTTGGCATAAGATTCTAAGTCAGGGAGAGGTCTTGCCAACCTGATGATGTCTCCTCGACCAGCCTCGTGTTTGCCCAAGGATGAGGGGGTCGGCGTAAGGTCTTGGCGAACATTAGGAGTTTCGCCGAACAAGCAACGACTTCGGCAAGAGTGGGGAGCTCGCGGTAAGATCCCAACGAAAGATGGATGTCTCCTCGACTGATAGGACCTAGGCTCGGAAAAAGCGAACATGCTTGGTGGGAGGTTTCACAGAAAGACAGATGTCTTGGCAAAACAAACGGACATCGATAAAGCTATTGGATCTCGCCATGACCTCTTGGTGACTTGGTTTGGTCCTGCCAACAGAAAGACTTCGGCGTGAGACTTACAGGGTCCTGACAACCAAATACGAACCTAATAAAGATTTCGGTGAAACACAAGGTGACCAGAGTGACATCTCCCCGAACTCGAAGGGTTACAGCGATGAAAGAAAAGAGCTTGATGTTCAAAGCAAAAGTGTTCGGCGAAAGGTCTCACCGAAGGATGAATGCCATAGTGACGCAAATGAATATTGGTAAAGCCACTAGATTTCGCCAAGGGAAACCCGAGGGGTTGGACCCGAAGGGTCCCAGAAGTAAATTGCCAAGGGAGCTCTGTAAAGGAAGAAGACTTGCCAAAAATCAGGTAGGTGAATTTGGTCAAGGAAATTTTATCATTTGAAGGCACATGACCAATTTAGGCTCCAAGAAAGGGGCACGCAAAACAAGACAGGAGCAAAGCAGCCCATCGGGAGCAAAAAAAAGAGGGGGCCCTACCTACGGCAGGGCGTGTGTGCAAAACATGCACAACAAATGGCGACTTGCTGGGGAAATGCTCCAGAGCATTTTGATGACAAACTAGAATCACGAACCCAAAATCTCTGGTTCTGACCTTTAGGCTAGGGCAAACAAACTAGACGCCTAATGAAAGGATCAAAACCATTAGCCAACCCAACCTTCAATATGCTGAAAATCCATGTTTGTGCAATTGCATTAATTCTTATTCTTCAGTTGCTATAGGAACCCAAGCTCTGTCAAGTTAAGCTACGTAGTTTATTCTAACTCCAAAAGCATCCAGGACATTACCTCGCTGCCAGTCAGGCGTCCATAGCCCCGACAAGGTTGTCACTGTGATTCTCTTGAACATTGCTCTACTGCCAGCCGGTCGTCCATAGCCCCGATAGAGTTGCTCGGATACCCTTGAAAAGTTGAATTTTCTCTTTCTTTCAATTTTCAATGTTTTCTTTCTTTCTATTATTTCTTTTTTCATCTCTTTTATTTCAACCCGCAAGCATTGAAGCTCACGCTCAGGGCTGAGAATCACAGTGGCGCTGAAGCAGAATTTTAGATTTTTCACTTAACTAGACTCCACAAAATGCCCTATAGTGACCATCAAATTCTTAAGATGTGTAAAAGCTATAAGATTTCAGAATACGTCAAAGTCGGACTAAACCAACAACTTATCCTCTTTGAATTAAATACCCAAATCACTTGACACTAACAGAAGACCTTCACCATCCACTTTGAAGACTTGATTAGAGTTTGACAAAGAAATATGTAGAACAACCCTAGGCAATAAGTATGGTTGTTGTGTGCACAAACGTGCCCAGCTAAAAGTAGACGGACCCCGAGCAAAGTAGCAAAAAAGCGAAAGCAAACAAAAAGTAAACCTACAAAGCGAGCAACCTACACACACCAACTAACCTAAGGAATGCAGGAAAGCGGAGTATTTATAGGAAACCTATACTACTCAAAACAGGCTATGTACAAAGATATTTACAAAGCATTATGTTCAGGCAAGGCGAGTTGACATTAACGTTCATTGGATTTCACAGTGCATGCACAAGCAAACGAGCGATTGTTATCATTCTTAACCATGCAAACTTGTCTTTATATTCTGAAAAAATAAATTCAATGTCGCAGCACTTAAGTTCAATCACGTCATCATGAAAAATCAGCAATTGAGGAGGCTCGTTGAACCCATGGTTAATCCATAAACATGTTCGTTTTCCCTCATTCTGATAATCAAAATAATAAGCGCAATTATGAGAAATAATAGGGGCAAGGAAGGATAGAACCTAGATGTCGTCACATGGAGGTGGCAGCGTTGGACAGTCAAGAGCAAGCACAACATCATTGATCATTGCATCGGAAGCCTCGAGCGGGCGCGGTGGTGGGTGCAGCACTTCAGACATTAAGCGTGCATAAGGCTGGGAGGATGGGGCAGCAAACAGCTCTTCCAATCTACCAATGGGACCTACAGCCTCGATTGGTAGTTCTTCAAAAAGAAATACTTCTCCACATTGATCATCTGCAGACTTGGGATCCACTTGGTTGCTGTCCCCAAGGGGCAGCATGTTGTCTCATCTCCTTCCCCAAGGGTTGTCCTTATTTATGTGGTGTTCAACATCATGGGACAATGACATGCACGAATCTATCCTATTGTAGCCATTTGAATATGAAGGAGGATCAACAACGATCATGGCAGAAGGACTACAAGTTGCATCTTGTAGTCGGTTGAGTGCTTCATCTCTGTTAACAACTATCTTAGCACCTCTTCCTTTGTCTTCTTCTTTTTGATGTTCATGCATCTCATCATGACGTTCACTCGTTTCCTCGTGCTCACTATCGCTGTAAATGGAGAAGGAGCTCCTCTCCCAATCTAGAAACTCTAGTGCATCACTATTCGAGGGCTCAAGGAGTATGTATTTATTACTACTGTCTTCTGGGATGTGCTCTTCCTCAACATGAGCATACCTCCGTAGGGCAGCTCCCAATGGAATGAAGTCATCAATTGATGGCACATCGTCAAAGGGACCAAAGTCTATTTCACAATTTCCCTCTGAAGACTCGCTAAAAGGCCCATCATCCATGGTACACAACTACTCTTCAAGAGGAAGAACTCCTCGGTGAGTGGTGGACAACATTCCCACTTGATCTACTTCATCACTTGAAAGTCCAAGACTGTATTGTTGTTCTTCTTCTATTATTGTCCCAACATCCTCCCGAGGCCTACGTTCAATTGAGCCATCAGTTGATTTAGGTTTTTGGTCTTCTACTTTGATTCAGGCAGCAAGTAGAGGAGGCCTGATGCTTGGTTGCCTTGCTTGTTCTTTGACTTGCTTGATGGCTTCTCAGAATAGTTCGGATGTGAACTCCAAGTGTGATGAATCATAAAGTCTACACCAATTTGGTAATAGTAGCACCTCCAAATCCACTTGGTATTTTAGCTCTGACCAATCCCTTGCTAATCTGGAGATGAGTTGGTCATATCTTTCTGCTACTGGGTCCTCATCATCATTCGAAAAAGAAGCTTGATGGTAGACAACCATGGCAAGTGGTTGTTCCCACTCCTCCAAATCTACATTTTTAGATTCTTGATCATTGTCATTGTAGATGGGGAGGTCTTCCAATCTAATTTTTTTTATGCTTTTACCATCTCCTTCTGCTGCCCCAAGGCTTTCAGCCTTCTCTTCTTCCCGATCTTCAACATCTTCATTGGCTATCCCAGCATGCACGGCTGTAGACTTCATTGGTTCATCATCACCTACCAATTGCTCTTCTTCTAGAGTGGAGGACTGCCCTTGATTGGTGGAGGGAAGGCCTTCTAAATTAATTTCAATCAGATTTTCACCAAGGCACGTTGCTGTCCTAGTAAAATCTGCCTCCTCCTCCTAGTTTTCAACTTCAATGTTTGCTACTCTAACATCAACTTGTGTCAAATTTCTTGGTTCATCTTTATTTTGCTGTCCTCCGGATGTTGATAGCTCTTTTGCCTCATGGGATAACTTTTCTTCATTGGGATTTGGCTACTCCAACTTGTTCAAACAACCCTTGGCTTGAGCAATGATGTTGTCACATGATGGCACATAAATTTTGAATGTGGTGCATTGTGAAACCTACACCAACTTGCCATTTGTACTTCCTCTAGTCTTGGTCCATCCTTGCTGCTCAAATGTTCTTGGATCAACTCGTTAAATGCCTTGGCTGCCATGCTTGTCAATTCTTCCTTTGGATTTGCAAGGGCTAAAGGCAGATAGATTTCCCAGAAGGGGATTTCTCCTTGCAAGACCTTTTCAATTCTACTCAAAAAAGTCAAACACCCCAACTCATTGTTCCTGCGAGTGCAATGGACCCGACATCTATCCGCCAATGCAAACTGCTGCAATGGCATCTTCAGTCTCTTATTCAAATCTGCATGTAGTAGAGTGATGTCAATTTGTGCATTTTGTTCTATTTCGACTCAGCTTCTACTTACCTTAAATTTTTTTTGACTTTTAGCATTACAAGAGATCTCCCAATCTTAGATTTCTTCTTTGAAAGTGCTCTTTTTTGATTTCCAACTTTCAACTTTGTAGCCTCAACATGTCAGCCCTCCTTCAAGCGCCAGTTCTATTGAATGTGTTAGGAGGAGGAGGGCATGGAATGAATCACTTCCAACCTTCAGCTTTGTATTCCCAATGTGTCAAGCCCTCCTTCTAGCCCCAGTTCTATTGATAGTGTTTTTATGCACTTCTCAACACAGATAATGCATAAATGCACTACCTCTCTTGAAAGACAATCGTCCACAATCAAAATGCAGAACACTATCCCAGGTCTCGGATGTCGGAGGTCATGGCGGTGCTTGGAATATCACCGATTTGTTTGATGTGATTTGTTGGAGATCACAAAGGAATGGAATGCTACAGAGATGAGTTACAAAGCATTGGAAAGACAGGTTTACCATCTTAATTTCAAAGTCTTTGGAAAATGAATGAAGCGATGGCTCGCAAAACAACAAGCGAAACTCATCAAGTTCATCACGATTTATCTTCATGGTGGTGATGCTTTGGGTCCTACTCTAACCAAAGTTAAAATAGCAAAATGAGAAGGGTTAAGCTATTCTAATCCTTCTGAATGAATAATGCTGATGGTGGTACGCTAGAGTGAATAACTTCTAAAGCCCGGATTTTGCTTGGCCAAAGAGAAACCTATAGTTACACAAAACTAGTGCAATCTTCTAAGAATTTGCCAGTTTTCAGATTACAAACACACATCATGCACATGTAATTGAACTAAGTTGCAACAATGAAGTAATGAGCTCAGACTAGCTTTGCAAAGTGACTCATCATCAATGAACCACAAAAAGCATGAGCTGGAAATCTATCAAATACTAAAACAACAATCACCATCACCACTCCCATTCAAGAAACTAACACTAAAACTAACATGGAAGGTGAACCATGCATACATAAAGAGAAAACTCAAAAGGAACACCCATAAATCATGCAATGTTGATTTCTATTGCTACAGAATGCTCTTTACAAAAGCTCTCCAACCCTTACAAATGAGGGGCAAGCCACATATTTATAGTTTTCTAAAGCCCAAATGAATGGCTAGGATTCAATTACGTCGAATGGCCCAAATTTGATTTACAATAGGGTTTCACCTACCCTCCATTATCTAGCAATTTAAAATACATTCCTTGTCTTTTCTTTGTTTTGTCATCTAGTGCTAGTCACTGTAGCAATTTTGTCATTTAGCTGATTGTTGTTTCACTATAGCTACTCTTTTGGGAGTTCTTCATCTTTGGCGGGGTTGTCCTCTTGCCTCTTAGAAGCTGTGTATTCTATCAACTTGAGCATGACCGGTCGGAGCTTGTCTATGTCAATGATTTCATATCGTAGCACCTAGTTGCTCCATTCTTTTGCGTTGTCTTCTAGCCTTTTCCAATCCTCATCATACTTTGAGCCTTGGTCCTTGAATAGCTTGGACTGATCGAAGGGGCGGGCAGCAAAGCTCATGAATTCCACCGTGATTTCACTTGACATTCTATGGTAACTTTTGAGTGTAGAGGCTTGCCTTGAAATTGATATTTCATTTGGTCCTTGTCTTCTTTCCCTCGAGGATTTTTTCCTGACTTCTTTCCTTTGTCCTTCTCGATGGCTACCTCTGAAGGTCCTACACCCGATTCCATGTATTCTGCAAGCAAAGGCGTAGTCAGTGTAGTTGATTACAAAAGCATTCACGTTAGTTGCAATCCCAAAGATGAAATCCATTTTAAATGATCTATCAAGCATATCATGAACTTTATCTCTTGACATAATTGATCTTTTGATTTGGGGCATTTCGTCAGTTCGGGCCCGGAGGGCCAGACTTACTCAGAAGGAATGTTGTTTGGAAGGGCAAATAGGGTGGGGTCTCTTGGAGACTTTCTTCGGTTGAATTTTGATAACTCAGAAGTCTCGCAATGAATTGGACCAAAATTGAGCACGTGGGTCAAAGTTTGATTTTAGATTTGGGCTCATTTGGATCGGTTTAGGAGAATTCGGAGGTCTCGGGCCGGAGAGCTGTCTGGAGATGGTAGTTTGGAGCAGTAAATTGAAGACGAAACTCTGGGGTCCGGGGTCTGGTGGGTCAAAGGGTTGTTAGCAGTTTTACATTACCGGGTTTAGGAGGCCCGAGGGCCGTGGTCCACTTTGGCGTTTGGGACGACAAACGTTGGGCGGAAGTCCAAAGCTTTGGGCCTCGCAGAGAAGAATTCCATTATTTCATTTCAGTGTTTAGTCGGTGATCGGAAGGGTGGAGCTCGGAGCTCGAAATGGCGGGAGACGTTTTCCCCTCGAAACAACATACAAGCAAAGGACTCCGGATAGCCCCACTGAATCAGTTAAGTTATGCATTTTGCGTCTAGGTCCATATCGGCGTAAGCTCCAGGTTGTTTTGGCGATGATTGAGGTCCCTGTCAGCATAAGTTATGGCTCTTGGGATAGGATCATACCGTCAACTTCTTGTTTCCACAACTTTGTGTTTTGGTGGTTCATCGGTATAGATGGAACGCTTTCAGCATAGGGTCATGGCGATACCCATATGCTACACCGATGGACATCAATGGGCTTACTCCAATCGGCTTTCGGTATAGGTTATGATTCTCGACGTATGGTCTCAGTGATGCGAACATGTCTCGCCGACCTCGCATTTGGTTTTCTTTTGGTGTGAGTTCATTCCAGTTGCACTGAAAATGCACTTTATAACCCTTTATCGGCATAAGTCCTACTTTCTCTTGGCGACCTGCGGTGCTGGAGTGACTTTCGTTGTGACTTAGCAAATTCTACATAAGGTCTTGTTGAGGGTGCGTGGTTATAGCGACATGGTTAAGGCATATGGGCTCTATCGGTGAGAAAGATAAAATGTCTTGGTGACTGTGAATTAAATAACCGCTCGTGGGTATCCATCGGCCAAGCTAAGGGACTCTCCTGGTGAACAAACATAAGTTCGGTATGCCTCGGTGAGACTTTTGTGTTTCGATATAAGTCTTGGTGAGATGCTCGGGGCCTCACCGAATGGAACGATGAAGCCTCCCCATCGGCATGACAATGGGGTCGTCACAGTGATATGTGAATAAGCAGCTGCCTTCAGTGAAACATTGCATGATTGACATAGGGTCTCGCCAATATCTAAAAGCTATAGCGAAGTAGGTAAAGCAGATTATGCATCTTGGTCAGAGTCTTCTTTTGTCCTGGCGACCAGAAGTTTCAGTCATTGTGAAAACCCATCTCAGAGAAAGGTCCCATCGACACTCAAATGTCCTACTGACTATCAAGGTGCAAACTGGGCCCGGAGATGGCGTCGGCCATCGAATTTTCTTCTTAAGTGTTCGTGGCAGTGGGCAAGTCAGAGCTCGCTGCTCGGAAGGCCTAGGATGATTTTCCCTTTAGGAACATTGAAGGAGGGACAGACCTCTGGCGGGGGGGAGAGGCCATTTAGAGTTCAGATTGGGATTCTAGCAGATGGACGACGGCGGACCCGGGAGGCCAGAAGGATGAGGTCCTCTGGCCGTAGGGACATGGTAAATGCCGCAAGGAAACCCAAGGGGGTGAACCTGAAGGGTCTACTAGAGCTGCAAATTTCTGCAATATTTCACATGTTTTCCATAGCCCTAAGATTTCTACATGAGTCCTCATCATTGGCTTTTTACTTATTTCCTGCCATATTACTCCATATGTTCCCTTGGGTCTTGCATTTTCTGCATTCTGGTTCCTATCGGCAGAGGTCCGTGACTGTTTCCCTGACTCATGTTATGTTTTCTGCTTGCATGAGTCTACATTGCCTATCGGCAAGACTCATCCGATGTCACGGTGATCACAGGTCCTCTACATTTTTCATTCAACAGGACACTTCTATTGTTTTAGCGACCGCGGAGGCTCCTATCGGCATATGTTTCGGCCGTCGGGGTAATGTTTTACCGAATCCAATATGTTCCCCGGCTATGCTGGTGGTGGTTCATCGGTGAAGGCTATGGGTATCAGCAGGGGGTCTTAGCGAGCATCGCTTGTCTTACCGACCGGAGGAATAGTGACATCACTTCGGCAAGAGTTGCGGAACCGGTACAATATCCTAGTAAATTCTTGGGTCTCAATGACAAACATTGTGGAGGAACCTATCGGTATGAGTTCAAACTTTCAGCCTATGGTCTTGGTGAATCCTATGTGTCATAACGACTTTTCAAACGGAGGCTCATTCGGTGAGAAATTTTGAATGTCTTGTCGATCGGGCAATGTTATGCCAAAAGAGGGAGCCCTTGGCATAAGATTCTAAGTCAGGGAGAGGTCTTGCCAACCTGATGATGTCTCCTCGACCAGCCTCGTGTTTGCCCAAGGATGAG
>VDFB02367365.1:0-29137 GCA_007258455.2 Sequoia sempervirens
AAATAAATTGTACCACTGAATAGTGCTCTAAATTCTCTTTCCATCGGTATCTTGTTTGCAATTTTTTGATACAGTGGCACAAAGATATGGCCTTCGAAAGAAAATTGTTGTTTGGGAGATAGTAGGCTAATTAGGCACAAAAAATAAGCACCCTAGGGCAAAAAATCTCAGCCCCCAGTCGCTAATATGACCATGGGGCTACCTTGCAGTTTTAAAAAAGGCATTGCTAGATAAGTGGCGGTGAAGTGGCTCGTTGGCAGAGGAAAAAAATGGCGTGACCAAAGGTGGAGTGCAGACTTAGGCTTCTGGTTTTCAATGAGACCACAGGCTAGGGCTGTCGGAGTGGGGGCCGGGAACAAACACCGGCGGTGCAAAATGTTGGTGCCGATTGATGTTGGGACAAACGTTGACGAAAGTGGATGGTGACCGTATGGGTGACGCCGAATGATGTCGGCTAATGGGACGTGGCCGACCACAAAAAAAGAATATTCTGTAGATTGGTGATAAGACTGATGCCAACCAATAAAAAAAATGAATATTGCAAATAAATGCAATTCAAATTTAATAAAATTCCAAATGAAAATTTAAATCTACAGGAATTTAAAATATGATGCCGACCAAAATAATATGAAGCCTGAACTATAGCCACAGGGAAAAAATAATTATGCCAGTGGTATAATAAAATAGCCAGTCGCCCGCAGAGATTAATTTTTTCCCAAACTATAGAAAAAATTGCCTAGATGATGAAATAAAAATAGCCTGATGATCTAAAAAAAATTGCCATGATGGAGGATTGGAAGGGAGATTTTTCTTGCAAATTTGTATGGATAGTACAAATAATGCAAACCATAGATTGATACCTCAATGGCTCCCGGTGGATATGTCTCCGATTTTGATGATTGAGCAGGTGATCTATGGGTTTTGAGGCCTTCTGGATGCAATGGAGAGGATAGAGAGAACCTGAGGTGCGCTAGAAATTAGCTTAGCTCCCAGGTAGAACCAACTAGCCTGCAAGTAAAAACCAAAGCCTGCAAAGAATCTCACACACCAACTTTCTTGATCCTGAGTTGAGGTTTCACTGGAAAAGCTTTGATACCATGTTGAGATTATGGAGTCACAGTGTCCCTATGAAGTTGCAGTCTTCAATGGAGGACCTTTGCTAGGAAAGATATTCAACCACACAGAAAGTGTTGCAACAATGGAATGCAAAATAGAGATTCTATTGTGATGATATGATATGTTACAAGAGTACATGTGCCTGATTAAATAGGCAAGAGTGAAAACCAAGAATGCACAAGATGTTGCCAAGTGTCAAAATCACACTATATGTGACAACATGTGAACCCTACCTAGGAAATGATAAAAGATTGAGATAAGTTCTATAAGGAAAAATCATCTTCTAGAAGGAATCTTATCCCTACACATGAAAAGGGGAAATTATCCCATTATTTATGATTTATCTAAAAATGAAACATAGGACTAAATAATGCAAGACTTAAGTTAACTTATGCTAGTGTAATAAATAATTAATTACACTAACATTCACCTCTTCAACAAGTTCTGCTAACAAAGTTGCCACCTCTCTTCATAGAGTACTAAAATTCAAGCAATATGAAGCTCTTTCACATGTAAATTTCTTTGAGTTCCTTTCACCAGTAGAGCACCACAAATCATGAAATCTTCAGGTTCACTGCAACAATTTATTTTTCCAGGTTTGAATTCCTTCAACATTTGAACTAAATTCAGAATGGAAAATAACTGACTCTATGAAATGACTCTTAAGGCTAGATTCATCAATATAATTTGAATGACTCTTTGATAAGGCAATTTGCAATCAAATTTCTAAGTGAATTCCCTAGTAGAGTCACCATTATGTTGGTATTCCAAATCAAACAATCCAATGAATCCTATAGACTAGCCACTTTCTAATGATCAGAATCAATGGTGGATTTGGCCAACTAACAAGATTTAGTCAAATACTAAGATCTTCTACACTTCTAGCTCTACAGGACCAAGGTGAGTTAACCTCTACAATGCCTAAAGACTTTAATGCAACTATGCACAAACATTTCCTTTTATAGCAAATAATTCCCAATTTAGATACACTAAGGAAAGCATTGACAACCTCAAATCTAGCTATATTCTTGGTAAATCAACACTCACTCAGTAATTGGGAAGCAGAACTCAACAAAAAACCTCAACCAAACAATAGGGATTTAAAATGATTTCAAATTTAAACTTGTTTATGAGATGCATTAAGTTGAATGATAGATCAATGCCTAATTCTAGGCCATGGAGTTAAATGCATAAAAGAATTCATGAATAAATGAACTTCAACCAATGGATTTACAACTGTTAATTTCTTACATCAACAGATCCACTCCTGTTGTCAATAAAATTCTTATTAGATCCAACCTACACACTTGAAATCACAATCATCCGCTCAAAGTATTTTAACCATTTCATTGAAACATAACCATGAACAAACAAAACATTCTCAAGAAATTTGAGATGACAAACTCAAACATACTTGGTATTATTGAATTCATATGATTTAAGATGTACAAAGGAAGAGACAATTTGATGACATTATTGATTTATTTGCACAAATTCGCTGATATTTACTCATGAAGTCAACAACTACAGATTTACAAACTCAATTCATGACTTGAACTCAACATTTTCTATCTACCCAACCCCACACAACAATTAAGAACCCCCTACAAATGAGAATAGAAGAGAAAAAATAGAAGAATGGAAGGCTCCAAGACTTGATCTGTTGAAGACATCTGGCAGCTCCATCCATCGTTGGTCCACAAAATTGCAAAGCATCTCTCCTCTCTCCTCCTTGCAACAAAATTTTCCTCTCAATTTTTTCCTTTGCAAACCAATTTGCAACATGAAATCACTCCACTGTGAAAGCCAACACCATTTATCTAGCTATGAGAAAATATCTCCTTGCCCGTGAAAACTCTGTTTATTCCTCATTTGCATTGCTGCATACTTTATCTTCAAATATTTGCCTTTACATAATGAAAGCTTTTAAATATTTCTCTCCACATTTCACTTACCAAATAAAGATCTTTGATTTAGTGAATAATTTATTCACTTAATCCGGGATAATGAAAATATCACCTGTGCACCTATTTTCACTTCAGATTTAAAATAGTTGCCTATGCACGTGCATTTATAGATTTTTCATTTTATTCGGAAAAAAATTTATCCCATGTATTTTAAATTTTCCCAACAACATTTGAAATAATTTCTTTTGTGAAAAGGATTTTACAATTTACCCCAGGAAAAAATTCTTTACCTGTGCAACTCATTTTCCTTTCATACATTAAAATATTAGCCTTTATAAATGAAAGGAATGCCTTTTAAGATTTTAACCGGGCTATTTAAGAAATCTCATTAAAAGAACACCTGAAGATTCAAATGGGCCCACCACTTATTTATCTGCTCACCCATTTTCATTTCACCTTTAATTTTAAAATGCTTTGTCTACGAGACATTTCACATTGAACTATTTAAGAAAACCCCTTTCTTAAAATATTTAAGCTCCACATTTTGTCGGGCATGTTTATTTTAATTTATTCACTTTAAAACCTCTTGTTTATTAAAACATTTCTCCCCAAAAATACTTACCCATTCACCATTTGCATGTGCATTTAATTGTTATCGGGATCTCTTTCCATGCGACAACATCTCACCAACCACACAAGAATTAAACAGTGGGCAACTAAATCCTGTGAGTTAGCAGGGTAGGGCATAGATTTGGCTGCATTTTACTTTCACTTGTGACCATTGATATTTCCATTCTCCTTGTGTTTCCCTAACTCTGCTTTGTACTTGTTCAACAACTCTTCATTCATGGTGACTAAGTCTCCCTTGCTTGTCTCGATGGCGGCTCATACAAAGCATTATTCCTCCTTTCATATGGTGTGCTAACCTCATCATTAATCTCTGCAAGTTTGAAAGATTCTTGCATTGATCTTTGGTGCTTTTGGGATGGCGTTCCATTTCATGAATCAACCCCCTACATTAGTGGCATGCTCAAGCATTGACCTCTTTGAATGGTGTGGAGCTGCCTCTCCATATTTAGTTTGAAGCTTCTCAAGCTCCCTCCTCCTGGCTGCATTCCATCTCTGCTTGCTTATTCCTCATTGCAACTATCATGTTGGTTTATCTCACTTGCTGCACAAGATCAACCCTTTCCTACAATTACATTTGCTTAAAAGTCTCTAAAGTCTTTCCATGCATCTATTTTGTGCATTATGCTGCCTTCGTAGAATTTGCAATTTATTTTGGTTTTGAAGGAGTTCTCCTTTATGCGTTGATGGATGCATGTACCCTATTTCACTCTTGCTTGCCAATAGAATTTTGGAGTTTTTGTTTACCCTTGTTAGCACATGCCAACTGCGTTTGCTTGGGAGTTTCTAGAGATTTTTCAATATCCATTTGATGGGTAGGCTGCAGTGAGGGCATTCCTTCCTCCTACTATGCACACCTTGCATTTGCTTGAAAAGTTTCTTGAGCTCTTTTAAACCTATTCATTTTGGACATATGCTGCTCCATTTTTTGGTACAAATCTTCAATCAATGGCATTCTTTTCTATGTTCACAAACACTTTCAAGTGTTTGCACCAAACTCCCACTATGATTCGAGCTGCCCATTTTAAATTTTCTGAGTATTTTTTAACAAATCCATTTTGTGTTGGTATTCACAATGGCGTTCTCCTTTGGTATTCACGGTGAAGCTCACCTCAGCCATTATGCATTGATGGATACACATGCCCTGCTCAATGTTGCATTTTGTTCTTTGATGGATAAATGTACTCTACTTCAATACGCCCTTCCTTCTACTGCGCAACTGCTACTTGCATTTTCTTGGAGTTTCTAAGGCTTTTAATAAATTTATTTTGCTGCAAGTGCAGCTCTCACCGTAGGCACCTCCTCCATTCTCATTATATCTCAACATTACATAGCTTTCTTTGAATAATGTTGATTGCATTTTCCACTACAAACACATAATGTCCCCTGCACGGGTTCCCAAACTATTCCTATGCCATTGGACACTTGAAAAGGTATTCCAAGCAACAGATAGTAACATGACTATGAAGAGATGCTTTGAAAGATCAAACAGACCCTCTCCTCTGACTTGCTCAATGGTGCACATTCCTTGCTCATGGTAGCCTTCCTTTCATTTTGCTCAAAACTCCATTGAGCATAATGGCTATACATACCTTACTCCATTCACTTTCCACATCATCTCAAGCTTTGCCAGTATCACCTTAAGGCCTATGCCATGGATGCTCTAGCTCTCCCAATTGCATTCACATCATTCCTCATATTGCACCAATGATTGCTTTGTAACAAAAGAGCATATCCTTGTATGTCACTAACAAGTCTTTCCAATGATAGATTCTTTATGAGATTCTCAATAGTCACTATGTGAGCTATTCCAACCTGCTAGATTCCATATTGAACAAGGGTACTATCTGTCAATGCTTCAAGCTCTATTCTAATTTCATCAATTACAATTGTCTGGGACATATGGTTCTCAATTGCTTCGATCATAACTATATATATTGCATATTAAAATTTGGGACTTGCATTCTCCAAGCATTTCCAATGCCTGGATGCGGTGTATCTCCATCACCAGCTATCTCATTTGAGGCTTTCTCAGTATTATGCAACTGTTCAAAGAACAAGGCACAATTAAATAATGTTGTGACTTTATCCCATGGAAACTTAGGTAAGCCATTATCTTTCTCAGGCTTCCTAGCTTCCATGCATTATCTCCAAATAGCCTTAACAACCACAATAATTTTTATATAAAGATTCTTAAATAAAATGAACATTTCATTGTCATAGCAAGGAGCTTATTTCTTCTTCCCCATAGCTTCATGAAACATCATATGTGCTATGTTTCCAAGGTTTTTACTGCAATATCTATCAAGCCCTCACATTCTCCCATTCCATTAAAGACTAAAAAAATGATCCATTTTATTTGTGACAAGAGGAGAATTGACATGATGAAACTATTTCCAAATTTCATCATGTGGGCTTGGCTAGTTTTTTTTTGTTTGTTTTCAAACAAGTTTTCTCCTTGAATTAGTCTAACAATGGTTCTGAACGTTTCTGGAGTGAAATAAAAAATTGGGTTATCATTAAAACTTTCTTTCTGATGTATTTGAATAATAGTGAAAATTGGTCAAGTTGGCTCTAGAATTGCTTTGAAAAATTGGTCACACGACCTCCTAGAGCCATGAAAGCTTGTAGGCATGCAAAAATTTATCCCGAGAATGGTGTGCAATAGATGGCTCAGAGAAATGAATCACGAGGTGAACAATATTCACTATCAAAGTTGCTCAGTTGAACTTTCTGCAACAACTATTCAAAATCAGTTAAAACTCATCGAATCACCTCATTGAAAAAATATCAAATCAACTCCTAGCGAGCTGCCAATGGACACAATAGATCATTTTGGTACAGTGAACACATGTACAAGAGGAATTTTCTTGAATCATAATTCATCAAAATATATTGAAGGTCAAAGTTGACCACCCTTAAAGGTTTCTAAAAACGCAAGTGCAAAACTGAACAAATTGCATTTGCTTTTGACCAGGTAAAAATAGAAAATCAGTTCATGTAGCTTTGAAACCTGACATGGGGGAAAATTTTGGTATGGATAATGGAGAACAACAATCATTTTAACTTGACGATCATCTAGTTGCAAAATACAAGTTCGAATGAGAGACTACTCTGCAAAACTAAAAGTTTGCAAACAAACGAAAAGTGCCAAAACCCTCCAGCTTCGCTTTTCAAAACCCTGTGAAAAATCATCATGGGAAGCTGAAAATTGACATGCATTCTCACATAGGTCACATGTGTGAGTTTGCAAATGGGTTTTGCATGAAAATCTACTGGCTCCAAAATACGACCCTCCAAAGTAGGTCACTTAGGCAGATTTTTCAAGTGCACTTCTGAAAGTGTAGAGGCAAAATTTTGAAATGGGCACTTCAAATTTGCAAAATTTGAGAGTCCCAACAGATTCTAAGGATGAGGCAAATGGAAATAGACCCTTGGTGGTCCTTATTGAGGGTGGACAATTTTGGTGGGTGTAGCTAGGGTTTCTTGGTAGTTGGATTAAAGGAGATGGTGAGGCAGTGGCTATGATTTATGTGGATGCAATCACTGTTGGGGGTCTTTTCAATATTCATCCAAAATCCTTTCTTCTTTTAGGGGGTAGGCTAGGTCATAGCTATGGTTGTATGATGTGGAGTGCAGAGAGCTATTCACTTTTGTTGATTTGTGGTGTGCCCTACAATGGTGTGGCTACAAATTATTTTGCTACCTGGTGGTGTGTGGGACTTCTATGGTGGTCTTCTTTTTGATTTTTGGTTTCTATATTTTCCCCATTCAGGGTGGATGAAATTCTATCTCCCCTATTTTTAATTCTCTTATGTGTGGGGTTTTTTGAGGTTTTCCCCTATAGATGTGCTCTTCGCTCTCATGCTTTGAGGATTTGTTGGATAAATCTCACTAAGGGAGCTTTTTCTTCCCTTCTTTCTGATACAGTGTTGATGGCTGGGCTGTGTTCAAGGAGTTTTTTCAAGAGCTAGATGTTGTCGGAGCTAATGGGAGCATTTTTGTCCTTGTTTTTGGTTTAGTGCTGATGGCTGGGCTAAGCTTAAAGTTTTCTTTGTTGTCCTAGTTGAAGTTGTTTATAGGAGCCTTTGCTATCCTGTCTTCTTGCATTTTTTCTCTCTTCCTACTTCCTTAGTTTGTTTCTCCTATAGAGGTGGAGATCCCTCCTTTTGAGGTGGAGCTGGTGTTGGTTGGTGTGGTTGAGAGATTTTTGCTGAAGGTTTCCTTGGGTGTGATGGTTGTCCTTGTTGCTATCATTTTGTTGTTGGTTGGGTTGCATTCAATGCTCATCTTGAAGACCTAGGCACTTCTTTTGTCTATGGATGCTAAGTTTTCCCTTTTTGTACGACTGTTTGATCTCTTCCTCGTTCTATAGATGGTGTCTCCTATTGAGGTGGAGACCTCTCCTATTGATGTGGAGATGTGTTTTGTGGTATGGTGGGTTGCTCATGCTTTTTCAATTGGTTTTATCTCTTGCAACTCCTATTTGCTGAAGAGTCTTGGCTATAGTGGAAAGGGTGTTCTTGGTTTCTTCTCCTATAGAGGTGGAGAGGCAAGTTGGGTGATGCAATTTTTCCGCATCATCAATATCACTATTTTTTTATGGCTCATAAATTATTTTTCTAAGCAGTTGGTTTGCTATTGCTTGGATATCTCAGGTGGTGTTTTAGGTTGGTTAGGTTTAAGGTCCCTGAAAAACCTGGTGGTTTAGGGTCTAAGGTTCCCTTCAAAACTTGTATATTGCAGTATTGGTTGGACTTGATTATCTTATGATGGACTGCTATTGTTTAGCTACTAGTTATCTTTATTTTATCTTTTAACAACATCCTTTGCTTTGAAAGGGTGTCAGGTCCCTTGAAAACCTATTTTCCCTATTAATCAAAACATTTAAACTATTTTGCTACTATTTTATGTAAAAGAGAAAAAAACTATCTTATAAATTATTTTAAACTAAAAAAACATATTTCATTAAAATAAAATATTGAAGTAGAATAGAAATTGTTACATTACCACTATTTTGAGCATAAATTTAACTAATTGATATTAGAACATAAAATAACAATAAAAGAAAAGTTGGAGCTATACCTTGTAACTCCTTGGTGAGGATGCCTATGTAACATTAGGCATTGGTAAACTCATTTTTATCCTTGAAAATTGCACCTAGATGCACATAGCCCACGAAATAGACACAACAATAGTTTTAAATATGGTAGAAAATGATAAAAAATAGATTGAGCTATAGATTTAATAAAAATAAATAATGATACATGGAGAAGGAAAAGAGAATTCAAACCCTTGTGTGTTCAAGAGATCCAAATGAAAACTTGCAGTTGATAAGAGATAAAATGTTTAGTAATTTAGGATGTTGCAACAAATTGTCAAGCCCCTATTTTGGTCTGTTGATCTCCATGGGTAGCAGAGGAGAAAAAAATTGTGTTTTTATCCAATGTGCACTTACTTGGAAGATAAAAATAGTGATAAATCTATGAATTCCACTCTTAGGTATGTAAGGAGTGACAAACTAGTGTGTATAAATGTATAACATAAAGAAAGTGAAGATCCAAAGGTGCTAAGTACAAAAAAAAAATGATTCAACTACAATGAAATTAAAAATGAGAAGGCAAGTTCAAAATAACAAAACAATGTCACCTCAAAATGCTTGGTGAAGCCAAGGGAGACAAGGCTATTGTAGATGTGAACATGATTATGAATTAGATGAAATGAAATTGAATTAAGTAATTGAATAATCAATTGAACCAATCAAACCATATTCCCAATGAAATCTTTGAAATGAATTAACTAGAAACCATGAAAACATGAAATGAACTCAAATTTGATAAAGGAAACTAATTAACCACTTGCAAACTTGATCCCATTAGGGGATTGGCGCTGAATTGATGTGGAATGTCAGCCCTTTCCCAATCCCATGGATTAAACAAGCTTTTAATGATGCTTTAATGGAGAAAATGACTAAAATTGATGCTAATTTGATAAATGCTCTCAAGAAATGATCTAAAAATGGCTATAGTCTATTTTCTCTCAATGAATGTAGATGAATTTATCAAGAAATGGAGACTAATTATAGGAATTTTGAGTGAATCAATGGCCAAAATGAATTTGATTAATCAATGGATTAAAATTGATGAGAAGAATTGGCATGGATCAAGGATTCAATCCATGGAGGAGATTGAATAATCACATGGATTGATCTAATTAATCAAGGGTTGAAATTGACTTAAACAAACACAAATCCTAAAATTTAGGAGGAATGTGCAAGATATTTCTAGGAGTGGAAATGTTACCACCTCCACCAAGAGCTCACTAGCCAATGATGGAGAAAGAGAGCTTGAACAATCACCTCAACCTCAACTGTGATGAAGGGAGGTGCTACAAAACCTTAAGCCCCTACTGCAATGGCTTGATTCACACTTGCTTGATGGAGTTGATAGAGTGTTGTTACTGCAATGGAGTGTTTTGAATGTTGGAAATGCTGAGAAGCCATGAAGAAGGATGAAGTGAATGCTTGAAGTTTGCAAAAAGAGACAAGTTGAATGAAGAATGGAAGAATTTGAAGAAGGGAGAGAATCTTCCATTTGTGGGGTCAGTTGGTCGAAGAGGGATGTTACAAAACTATTCCCAATAGGAAGTGTAACTCCTCTGCCAAATTCAGATGCACGAATCCATCAAGGACATAAGTGCATTGCATGGACGTCAGCGCACCACACGGGTGTCCCCAACAAATATTCTTCTACCGACACAACAGATAGATGCCAAGTGGAAGGAAGGTAGCCAACTAATGTTGAATTTTTCCTTTGGATTTTTTTTTCTAAGGTGAGGATGTACAAAAGGGGAATTTGCATAAGGGGTGAAAATTCTCTCCTATACATTTTGTCCCCACTTTAGCGAGCATGAATACTGATGAGTGCTTTGGTAAAGTAGATTGGAGAGTGAATAGGGTTAGAAATTTATACTTGAACCGTCAAGGAAGCATACCGCAATCTGGTGAGCTCAAAAGTGTAGGGTAGGAAAAGGAATCCATAGCCTTGCAAAACTATGAAGATGTAGAATGAAAGCATCTTATAGGCCCGCAAAACTACAAGGTGACCCCCAAGATCTCTCATGTAGAGGAATCCCCGAGAGGTAAGCACCTCATAGGCATGTAGAACTGCAAGGAAGGTGTCCTCCAAGATCTCTCACATGAAGGAAACCCAAAAAAGTGCCCTACAGACCCACAAACCTATAGAGAAGGTGTTCTCCAAGATCTCTCACATGAAGGAAACCTAAAGAAAGTTCCCTATAGACCCGAAGACCTATAGGGAAGGTGATAGGGTAGGGTTGGATGAGACACTCACTGTCCCATGCTCTGGTCTTTGTTCTCAAGAAATCCTAGGTGACTCTTCCACCTTAACCTTTAGGTCCTATCTTAGGTATAGGAACCCCTGGTACTACTGGCCAACCCCACTATCAACATTCTTTCATACTACCAAGCCAATCTTGGTTCCTTGCCACTAACTCACCTT
Organism: Sequoia sempervirens; assembly: GCA_007258455.2. Lineage (NCBI taxonomy): Eukaryota > Viridiplantae > Streptophyta > Pinopsida > Cupressales > Cupressaceae > Sequoia > Sequoia sempervirens. The sequence goes on from VDFB02367365.1 coordinate 11,171, forward strand.
TGACCCTTATTCTTCCCTAAAGGCCAATTACCCTCAACATTCAAGTAGGTACTTGCAGGGGTGTAAAAATGTTTTAAAAGCTTCAAAGTAACCTATTTAGGGTTCTTATTCAATCACAAGACTTCAATTCTTCATCGCTTCCACCAAACCCTATCCTAGGGTTTAAGAAGAGCTACTAGCCTTTGAGCCCCTATTAGGCCTCTTAACCTGAGAGAATAGGCTAAATCTCCTATCTAACTAATGAACACCACAAACTTCTTTTGGAGACCTTGGTTCAATTTTCTACCTCTCCAAGATTTTTGAGGTTTTAGGCTTTCTCAGTCTGTACACAGGCGTAACCCTGATTTTGTGAGAAATAGGGCTTTTTAGGCCATTTCTTGACCTCTCAGTGAACTGTCTGCTTATTTCAACCACCAACCAGATTTGAGAGATCACTTCCTTCATGCCAAACCTAAGTAAGGCCTCCTGCATTTAGCACACAACTTGGGTTGCCTGGGAATGGTCACCCCTGCTGTGTTAGGGCTTGTTTTCACTATCTTTCCTAGCCGGGCATAGTCAAGCTCGCCTAGGAGAAGATATTTTCCATGGAACCTTGCCTTCTACAACCTCCTAAACCTATCCTATATACAAGCATGGGGCTTAGCCTCATTCCCCATGGACTATACACCAGGTATAGTGGAAAACAAAGGTCTAAGACTCCATGAATAACAACATGTTTGACTGATCAACAAAGAAAAGAAGCAAAACCTACTAAGAACAAAGATTGGGAACGATGAAACAACACCTCTAAAAAATACACAAAGCTTGTAAAATGAATTCCACACGTGCTACACACTGCTCAACACCAGGAACTCTCCATTAACACAACAAAAGAACTAAAAAATAGAAAAAAATTGCAAGAACTTCAATGTTTTTTCATATGAACAATCATCTCCAAAAGACCCAATGCTTTTCCCATCAACCAACCTTGCTCTCAGTTCAAGCAACCCCTTATAATTCCTCTCCATATCAAGCACCACAACAACCTTTTCAGCCTCAGCAGCCATACCAGCCCAGGAGAAATAACTTTTAGCCTTACAATAATTATAGGCTGCGAGGGCCACCTCCACCAAGGCAAACGACTGACAATGCACAAAATGCTATGTTTTTCTCTTTTCATGATTCCACTGAACATACCGCCACCTCTTGCCCCAAAAATGTCAGAATGAACAAGATAATGGGATATGCCGAAGATGCACCTGCATCAAGTTTCGTATCAACTCCAAGTTCTAATGTTGTCTTACCTCAATCAGACAACTTTGATGGTGACTCTACAACGGGCTACTTTGAAAGTGAACCCGATTTTGAAGATCAAGAAGAAGATATTCGTCAGTACTCTCTCACAGTAAATCCTGAGAATCATACGTCTCCTGTGTTCACCAGAGCTCAACATCTAAGGGCACACAAAGAAGAGGAAGAAGAGAGACTGAAGGTACCAAAAGACAAAGAAAAAGGAAAAGAAGTAGCTTCTACTTTAAATGTTAAGTCTTCTCAAGAAAACGTGAAAGCAGTTGCTGAAGACTCGTCCTCAACAAATTTTGATACTATAGATTCTTTGATGAAGAACAAAGTGCAGATTTCTCAGTTAGAGTATCTCCAAGATCACCTAGAGCAAGTGGACCAACTTCTCAAATTTGTGAAGAAAGGACCTGTCAAGCAGCCCACATTGCTTGAATCATCCATTCCGGTGGAAGACAAGCCTAAGCCCTTCTATATTTCTCTATATATAGGGGGTTACAAATTGAGCAATTGTATCATCGATTCCAGAGCTTCAGACGACGTCATGCCTCTACAAGTGATGAATGCTCTAGGAATTTCATGCACCAAGACAAGGGACAAATGTTACTCACTGGAGTCCAAGTCAGTGCTGTTAGTCAAACAATTAAAAGACACTCAAGTGAGGTTGGCAGCCTATCCTGAAAAGAAAATCATGATGACCATCCTAGTAGCTGACATTCTAGTGAGCTACGGGATGCTATTAAGCAGAAGCTTTTGCAAGGACCTCGATGGAGAGATTCAAATGGATTGGTCTTCTGCAAATATTCCATTGAAGAATGGAACTTTCAAGTTGGAACCAGAACCCAAATCTTGATTTGCGGTCGTGAAGTCTCAAGATCCTCAAGCTCAAGTTCTATATCAAGAAACGGGTCTTGGTACTTATGCTATGCTATCAGAGATTCCCGAAGAAAGTCAAGAGATCGCGTGTACCGTAGAAAAATCAACAAATGATCCTAAGCTATGGACTTTGCAGTTTGATGGTAGTTGTTCCATTGCTAGTTCGGGAGCGGGAGTTGTGATAAGTTCTCCTGAAGGATAGTTATATCCTTTTTCATACTGCTTGCAATTTGAATGTACAAATAACATAGCGAAATATGAGGCACTTTTACTAGGTCTCAGAAATGCAAAGAATATGGGTATCAAATACCTTAGGGTTGAAGGTGATGCAAAGCTTGTTATGAAGCAAGTTAGAGATCAATTTAGAGTGAGAGCAGATCATCTTCGACACTATAGAAATAGGGTGTGGAATGCAATAGATTGGTTCAAAGCATTTGATATCAAGTACATTCCACGTCTAGAAAATAGCAGAGCAGATGCCCTCGCGGTATCAGCTTCACTTTTCATGCCACATTCTGACTTCCGTCAGAATGCATTTGCTATTGAGTTAATATACAAGCCAGCGGTACCTGACAACTGTGATAATTGGCAAGTCTTTAATGATGATGATCACATTAAGGAGTTTCTTGTTATGGGAGATAATTTCAAAGAATTGTTCTTTAAGGGCAGTTCATTTACTCATAGAGAAGTAGTAACTAAAGTTTCAGATACGCCAAAGATTGCTGAAGAAAAAGAAAATCTAGAAGAACCAGATACCAGCATAATCCAGTTGAAAGGAAACAAAAATCTGAAGGGCTTGGTTTCCTTGGAGAATATTTTTGATAGGCATGACAGATACATACAAGATTAGAGAAACTCAAGCGAAAGAACCTCTGCCGAATATCAACAAATCAATATCGAAACAGTTGACAAGCCTAGGCTTGTTAATTTGGGTACATGCTGTACTGTAGAGGAAAGCGATAGGTTCATTTATTTGTTCAAGAAATACCGAGATGTCTTTGCCTAGTCATATGAAGATTTGAAAGTCTTTACACCAAGAGAGTTGTCTCACACAATTCCTCTTCAACCTGAAGCAAATCCCTTCAGGAAAAAGAAAAGACACTACAATCAACGGATTCAAGATACCATCTACGCTGAAATCCAGAAGATGGTGAATGCAAAGATCATCTTTCCGATTCATCATTCCACCTGGGTGTCGAATATAGTTCCTGTGCGCAAGAAGAACAGAGAAATCAGAATTTGTGTTGATTTCAGGAACTTGAATCAAACATCACTCAAGGATAATTATCCTTTGCCGATCATGGAGCACACTTTACAGACGGTTACCGGTTCAGAGATGTTGTCCTTATTGGATGGTTTTTCTGGTTATAATCAAATTGCAATAGCTGAGGAAGATCAATTCAAGATGACATTCACAACCCCTTGGGGTACATTTGCCTATGAAAGAATTCCCTTCGGTCTCATCAACGTCAGTACTACATTTCAAAGAGCCATGAATTTGGACTTTGGAGAATTGAAGAATAAAGTAATTGTTGTCTATCTAGATGACCTCACTGTTTTCTCGAAGATATGAGAAGATCATTTTTCACATCTAGGGAAGGTCTTCGAGAGATGCAGATACCACAAGATATCGTTGAATCCCAAAAAGTCTATCTTCGTGGTGACAGAAGGCAAGTTGCTTGGCCACATCGTCTCCAAGGAGGGAACTCGAATTGACCCGAGCCAGGTTGAAGCTATCAGAAGATTGTCTCTTCCAACCAGCAGAACAAGGGTACATTATTTCTTCGGTAAGGTAAATTTCATACGAAGATTTGTACCAGATTTTTCTGAGTTGACTAAAGATATATCTGCTATGATGAAGAAGAAGACAACTTTCAAATGGATAGAAGAAGGTAAGAAGGCAATCGCAGCAATAAAATAAGCTATTAGTCGAGCTCCAGTGCTAGTTCGTACTAATTTTGAAAAGGAATTTATCCTTTATTGCTATGCGTCCGAGCATACTTTGTCTGCCATTCTGACACAGAAGTTAAATGAAGAAACTAAATCTCCAATAGATTTCATGAGCTGTAGTTTCAAGGATAGTGAATCAAGATACTCTCAGATTGAAAAGAATGCCTATGCAGTGGTCCGAGCTGTAAAGAATTTCAGATTTTATATCTTGAATTCTCACACCATTGTATATGTCACAGATTCAACAGTGAAAAGCGTGCTAACTCAACAGGAGATGGGCTCCAAGAGAGGTAACTGGGTCATGAAGGTGCAAGAGTATGACTTGGAGATCAAGCCGACCAAACTCATCTACGGGAGAGGTATTTGTCAGTTGATAGCAGAGGATAGTGAGAAGAAGTTTCAAGCCAAAGGTATACCTGAGATTGAACCTGAAATTAAAGAGGATCTTCCAATGGTCTTACTGATTGAATCTTTGGGAGAATGGTTTACTGAGATATAGTATTACCTGAAATATGGTGATTGTTCGAATCACTTGAACAAGCAACAAAAGATAATGCTTAAACTGAAAGCACAAAATTATGTTATCATCAACAATGTTTTGTACAAGCGGGGGCTTGACAAAACATTTTTGTTGTGTGTTACCAAAGATCAACAACGACGCTTGCTGGAAGCCTTCCACAATCAAGCATGCAATGGTCACTTTTCTTTGAAGGTGACAACTTTTAAAATCTTGCGGGTACAGTTCTTTTGGCCGACCATGTTCCGTGATGCATATGAGTGGGTACACAAATGTTAGTTGTGTCAGCAATTTGTTGGCAAGGCGAAGTTGGAAGCTGCTCCTCTCAGGCCAGTTGTTATAGATGCTCCATTTCAACAATGGGGTTTAGATTTTATTGGTCCTATCAACCCACATTCCAGCAAGGGTCATATTTATGTCCTTATGGCAACTGATTATTTTACTAAATGGGTTGAGGCTATTCCCACTAAGCGAGCTACGTCCGAGGTCGTGTGTGAGTTCTTGAAGGAAAACATTGTTACGCACTTCGGAGTGCCTCACAAAATTGTGATAGATAATGCAATGTGTTTCTCATCCAAGGAGCTAATGGAGTTTTGTTTTGAACACAACATCACACTATCTCATTCATCAGATTATTACCCGCAGGGTAATGGACAAGCTAAATCATCGAACAAGAACATTGTCACAATCATTCGCAAGTTGGTTAATTCCAGTCAACGAACTTGGCATAAGAAACTTTATGATGCTCTCTGGACCGACAAAATTACTCCAAAGAGAGCCATTGGTACCTCACCCTTTATCCTCCTTTATGGTACGGAAGCAATGATACCTATCACATTGGAGTTGTCCGCTTTGCAGTTGGCGACTGCAGTAGAAGATGGAGACTATTCAGAAGCAAATCTTGTACTTGACAAAGCTCCAGGAAGAAAGGGTGGAAGTAGTAGATATAATCACTCAGCACTAGGAGCGAGTGAAGAAATTTTTTGATAAGAAAGCTCGCTAACGAGATTTCAAGGTTGGAGATCAAGTCCTCCTATGGGATAAGAGACATGAGCCCAAGGGAATGCATGACAAATTTGATTCCTTGTGGCTGGGACCTTACAAGATTCACGAGCTCACAGGGGAGAACACCTATATTCTCTCATGCTTGGATGGAAGTCTCCTTCCTCTACCACACAGTGGGCAGTACCTGAAGCACTTTGTCCCTTCGGGGGTGGAGTAAGTTCTCAAAAACAATCTTTGTAAATATTTTCCTTGTTTTTCGTGATTTGTTTCCCCTTTTCGTGATGTTTTCATTATGTTGTTTTTCCCCTTTTCGTAACAGTCCTGTCGTGTAATAGGTGATTAGGAGTCTTGTTTTAGGTGATTAGTAGGGAAGTCCAACTATTAGGTGATTTCTAGGAAGTCCAGTTTTAGGTGATTTATGGAAAGTCTTGCAAATAGGTGATTAAGAAATGATGCTGACTCCGATACCCAATGGACAAGGCACTGGTCTAAGTTCAAACTCCAAAGATTCTATGGTTCTCCTATGCCGTAAGTATCTGCCATGGTCCCCAAATAGAGCCAATGTTGTACCCCAAAATTAAAATTTTTGTTACACTTAGACATTTTGAAGAAATGAGTAAAAGTCTTGTTAAATCAATCAAAAAGGTCAAAATTTGGGTGTGCATGTCTTGCATGAGGGGCTCAGATGCAAAATTTTCAAAATCTGACGATCTGGGTCTGCTCAGAGCAGCTTAATCTACAAAACTCAAATCTCAATTTTTCATCCCTACTTTTTAAGAAAACTGCTATTTTTAGAAATTTTCTAAAATTAGTAACTTTTTCTGGGTTTTTCTGGGTTTCTTTGGAAATGGATACTGGCAAAAAATTTCTAAAAATAGAAATTTGGTCCGTTAAGGGTCCAAACTGATTTTGATTGGCTCAAAATACGTCCATATCAGGCTGGTGCAGTCAGAATCTCAAAATAATCAGTTTTGCCCTAGTGGGTCTATTCTATTTTTTTAGAAGCATATCAAGAGCTTTGAGGTCATCAATGGAGGTTAGTTAGCTTCCAGGCTTCAGATTCAACATTCAAAGCATTCAACAAAAGGCGAGTTGGTGAGCGAGCATGAAGAACGGAGAAGAAAGTGAAAAATGTGAAAATTTTCTAACACTGCCAGCCATGGGCGCCCCAAAAGAGAATAGGTGCCCATCTTTTTAGGGCACTAAATGATAAAATTAGGGTTTATACTTCTAATCAAAGTTGCTCAGTTCTCTGTCATCTCCGCAATGAATCCAACGGTGCAGTCAACAGATCATCCAGTCGCCCGGGATTCAGAGCCAAGCAGGAGAGATCCAAATTGAAGTCAAAATGAGAAGAAATGAAAATTATCAAAACATTGACTAAGTCTGGGAACTTTGGGCACCCCTAGTGAAGAAGGGCGCCCAAATTTTTGAAGCACCTAACTCAGCAGTTAGGGTTTGAAAATATGCACGATCTCTTCAGTATTTAGCTGGCTTCGACACGCCTGTCTCTGTCATATCATCCGACTGGTCATCCTCCGAAAAATTCATATCAAAGTCAAGGGTACAAAATGAAGGTTTCAAACTTGAAGATGAAGGTCTGATTAAAATGACTAAGTCTGGAAGGTTTGGGTGCCCCAGGAGAGAAGAGGCGCCCAAGATTTCAAGGGGCTAAATAGATGAATTCACAAAAGTGTCTCTAATGTAATTTCTTCACAGTTGATCCAGCTTTCCAATGAGATATCTAGCACATCAATCGGAGGTTGCAATCATGAGATATGAAGTACTGAATAGGGGGTTTGGTGAGAGCTGAAAACTGAGGTTCAAAAGCAAACAGGAAAAAGTGGAAAATAAACTAACTCTGGTGAGTTTGGGTGCCCCAGCTTGACAGGGGTGCCCAAGCTTTTGAAGGTCTAAACTCAGTTGTTTGACAAGGTTTATCCCAGAGGACCCCTCCTAATATTTCATCAACTTCGTAACGAGCATAACCATTAGTCAATCCAACGCCTGGTTCACCAAATTCAACGTGATCATCTGTAAAAGAGGAGTTAATGAAGAAGTTAAAGATCATCAAAAATGGCCAACTCTGGACAAAATGGGCACCCATGGAAGGAAAAGGCTCCCATGAATTCGAAGGTTGAAATGAAGATTTTAGCTAGAGACTCCCCCAGAACAATCTTCTCAAAATCAGTCAAGCTCTGCGATGAATCCATCAGCCCGCTTGTCAGATCAATCTGCAATCCGGAAATCGAAGGTGAAGTAGGAGGTCAAAATGGTGAAAAGTTGAAAATATCAAAAATTGACTAACACTGCTTGAAGTGGGCGCCCCTAGTCAAGAAGGGCGCCCAACTTCTCAATTGCTAATCTTAATGACTTACATCAGCAAGATTAGCAATTGCTCTACATCAGCAAGATTAGCAATTGCTTATAATGTTTAATTCTCTAAAAGGCGTGATTAATGAAGAAAGACAAGAAACAAATTGTGTTTTGAAAGGACGTGTGTTGAAAGGAGATTCAAATTAAATCTGAAGAGACGTGCCTTTCTGATGTATTCCATTCGATCTGCTCTTGAAGGGACACATTTTATTCTTAACAAACATCTTTTGAACAACTCAGAAACAATCTCATTCAATTTAGAAAAGGCAGATCACATTTAAAGAGGCGTGTCTAAGAAAGAAGTAAACTAATTTGATTTAGTTTTATGAAAAAGGAAAACACATTCCAAGAGGTGTTTCTTATAAAAAGGCAGATTTTTGAAGGATGCAAGCATTGTTTGTTCTTTCATCTAAAGGATGCAATGTTTGAGTGAGATATATAAATAACATCCCATTCAAGGTTGCAAGTGTGAGTGTAGAGTGTTGGAGTTTGTGGAGAAATAAAAAATATATCATCTAAACACAAGCAAGGAATATGGATTTCATTGAACATTATATTTGATGGAGAAAGAAAGTAAAACTAGAGTTGGAGAGGGAAAATTGTAGAAAAATATATATGAATAAATGTAATACAATATCATTTGAATAGATATATAGCAAATTTATGGCAGATTGATAGAGATAAGAATAAAAGAATATATCATTCAAATTCAAGCAGTTCTATGTGAAGAAACAAATATCAAGAAGGTGGATTATTGTAAAGAAGAATGCATATGTGAGCAGATTTATGCAGATATAAAAGAGATACATATGCATATGTAATTGAGGAAGAGAATAAAAAGGAGATCATCAAAGGAAGATTTGAAAGAGGTATTGCAGACCTAAAAAAGGATTGGATCAAATTTGTGGGAGAAAGATTTGTGAAGAGAAGTGCATAGAGATTTGAAAGGGAAAATATATGCAAATATAAAAGAGGAGTAAATAAATCAAGGAGATCATAATATCCATCATCTGTTGAAGAAGCAACATTGAAGGTGGAACATTATTCTTTCAGTTATCATCTTTGTTGAGTTGGTGCTTGGCAAGTGGGGGTTGGTGCCTCCAGTAGGTTGGTGCCTACGAACTTTAGGGGTTGGTACTCCTTGTAGGTTGGTGCCTACTAAAGTAGTTTAAGGGGTTGGTGCTCCTTGTAGGTTGGTGCCTACTAAACCAAAAAATTGATGATTCAAGTAGGTTGGTGCCTACAATATTTGTAATCTCTTATAAAACATAAAATACAATTGTTGGTGTCAACTTGATCATATTATTACATATTGCTTAGTTGTTATTGTGCTAGAAGGTAACATTGATAAAAGTTTAAGAGGGTAAAATTTTGTTGATATACTGATTCACCCCCCCTCTCAGTATATCTTTATGCTCTTCAATTGGTATCAGAGCTAGGTTCAAAATAAATCTTATCAAGTTGTTGCAGGAATGCTTGATGATGTACCAAACTCTAGCGCTACACCTTGAAATGCATAATGTTTGCATCAATTTAGTTCAATTCTATAAATTTTATAATTCAATTCAATGTTATACAAATTTTACCTCTAATATAGATGCAAGTGTACAAGTTGTTGCACGAATGCTCGATGATGTACCAAACACCGATGTTACACTCCTCTGCACTTCATGTTCTACAAAGCCTAGGAGGGCATCCCTTCACAATATCAACAAGTTTAACCTTACATATATTGTGATATTGACATAAAAGAGATGATCTCATAAAATACACCAATAATACATGAAAATCTATTAGAATTGTCTATGTTCTTGGAGAATTATTTGATATTGGCTTTGACAACATATATAACTTAGGAATAAAATTAGAGAAAGAATTTTCGAATAAATTTTCACTTTGGATGATCATGGATTTGCATCTATATTACTTTCTTATATTGGTACCTTAAACCATTGATAACAAGTTCAAAATATCCTACAAATGTTCCTTGAGCAACAATCTAGAAAACAAACTCAATGGACACTTAATATTATTGCCTTACGATAATATCTCCTAAGCTAGGATTCAACCTGAAACATAGAAAAATAGGTGTGATCAAAATGATATGTGTGTTGAGATGATATGATGGACCTATATTCCTATTTTCATTAGGAAATGAGATCCACACAAAGAATTGAGTGACAACCCTTAGGTGATTCAACTCAATGAGGGAATCTACTGATTTCTTTATGATTGAGGACGAGGGTATTAGCCTAAAAAACACTTTTGGGAGAAAAACTAAAAATTGTAAATCACCACAATTATGCAAGTGAACACTTGGATCTTCAATTTAAAGCATAACATAGACAAAAAAATAAAGTTTTGGTAGATTTGAGAAGGTTTGGATATTGTGCACCTATCATAAAAAGCTTGTTTTAGAAGGCTGTCAGGGACTCATTTGCCTATAGGCGAATGGGTCCTTGTGTAGAGGTTTAAAATATGATATTTTAGTCCTTGGGACCTATGTCTGTACTCCTGATTCCCCCAAATTCCACTGTCGAAAAGCTGGAAATAAATTTAAAATCTGAGTTTCCGTGGCTTAACAACAAAGGTGACAACAAATGCAACTTTGCAAAATTGCTCTTTTGAGATCTTCAACTTTTCTTCAACCTATGAACTTGCACATACACAAGAGGGGGAATTTTTTTTTTTTGATGAATGGTGGTTTGCCTTGGTCAAACCCTATTTTGGTAATTAAACTTTGAAATGAAACAATGAAATATGAAAGCAATGATGAATGAACAAGTGCTATATTGCAACTCACCAAACCCTTGAATGGAGATCCTTGAAAGACTAAAAATTGCATGAAATGGCTTGAATAGGATGTTGATTTGATGACTTGAATAGATGTTTGAATGTTGACTTGGATCTTTGAAACCTACATCACAATGTTAGCTCCAAAAACATGCATGATTGTAAAAGACTTCAACATTATATTTGAGATCTTGATTGTTGTTGTAGATGCTTGATAAATCTGCTCTTCAATGCTCTTAACAATAATATGTGCTCTTAGGATTGATCTCTCAAAAATCTAATTAAAAACTTCTAGTTGATTTGATAAAATACCTTGTATTATAGGCATCTATCCTTAATTTCCTGAAAAATTAAACATTACAAGCTGACATTGAAATTTGAATTTGGGATTATAAAAATATAGCCAAAAACATGTTTTAAAAATGGGTTCAAAGGCTTAGGGAGGGAGAATGGGTCCTAGGTCCCTATTCCTGGAACACACATTGCTAAAGGTAATATGTTATGTGTTAGCATTAATTGTTGTTGGGTTTCCCCTTCATAAAATGTAATTTATTAGGCTTATAGATGTAAAATAGGGCTTATTAAGGCACAATTAAGTCCAATTTAATTGAGGGTACCCAAACAAAGTGTAAAAATGTAAAGGAGTACATTTTTCTACACTACATTTAGCTCCCACTTTAGTGAGAGGATGACCTTACATCAAACTCACACTAAAGTAGACAATCAAGAGAGCTCTAAATGTACAATTGTTGGAAAGGTATGATGACAAAGGTTAAGGAGGATGATCAAACCCCCAAGATCTAAGATCTCATGGTGAACCAACAAAGGCTCAATGCCAAAGAATTAAAGAAAGAAAGAAAATGAGGGTGGATCAAGCCTCGAATGTTTGTCCAACTCGACATGGATCAAGCCTTAGCTATTTGTCCAAAAAATGTTTACAAGTGAAACCTGTTATCCACTATGCAAACCAAATACGCTCACATGGGCTAGTGAAAATCCGATGTCCACTAGATGAGCCCCAAAAAGGTGGCTGATGGGAAAGTCATGCCAGGTCTACAGGCTCCCATATGTACAACCATACCAAAAGTTATACCTCCTGATAACTTTGATAAGGTTCCACACAATATGATCAATATGCTTTGCTAATGCTACACTAAATTCAACAAGAAATGTCAAAATATTAACGCTAAAATGAAATAATGCCAGTGTCAATAAAATAATGCTAATGTAAAGGTCACACTTCCTAGGAGATGTATGCTATCATCACTAAGAATGGAACATGCGAACAATGAACATGGGACCATATGCCCCCCACTTAAAATGTCAACATACTTGCTATGCTGGTATTTTAAGTAGAAAGAGATGAAGGGGTGATCCTTGAAAAGAATGCACACCTCAAAGAACTAGTTATCCTTGCCCCCCAATTATATAGACAAAGACAACCACCAAGAACTATCATGTTGCTATCAAGAGAGATATAATTGCACCTAATATTGTACCACTGTGAATGGAAATGAGAAAGACACATAAAGCTATCAATGCCACATAGTGATGGGCAATGTGATAGGATGAAAATTAGTATCAATTAGAGGAAATAGGTGCATCAACACAAGGAAGAGCACAAAAATCCTTAAGATGTTGAATTTTATCACTCAAAGCCTTATATCCATTAGTAGAATGACCATAAACTCTATGATATGCACAAAATGAATTTTTGTTGTAAAATTTATTTTGTGTTTTTGGAGGAAGAGTAATCAAGCGAATTTTGAGAAGCCTCGACAAGATAGTCTCTTGATCAATAGTAGGGGATATTTCTTTCTTAGCACAAGATGCCATATACACAGTAGACGATAAGGCATTAGATGGGGATGAAGATAAATGTTGGAAACCTAGACCTTTCAAGTATGGCATAGACTTCACTTGATTTCTATCATTTTGTTCCATTTTTTATTATATCCATGTTGAGAAGGAGTTTGTATCCAAGACCATAACATGCTTCCAACTCAGATGAATAGATTTTATGCTTCTAAGAAGGGTTGGCTTCTTCATGAGTACACAAATCCTTGTTAAGAATTGTAAAGTTATGTATCTTCCTCTCATGAGGGATGGGAGTTGAAGAGCCCCCATCACCACCATGGGGTGATGTTGTTGATGTGGAATTAAGTTGAGTAAATGAAACACAAGGCTGTTTTGGTTTAGATTGTGAGATTTTTTACTTTCCCATAAATGAGTGTGTAAAATATAATGAACCCTAATCATCTCTAAAACATGTGTTTGAAGATGAATGGTTTGTAAATGTCTCTTTGGACTTTGAGGGTGAGATTTTGGACTCTTCTTTGAAACAAGATGTAAAATATAATGGCCCCAATTCATCACCTAAGAATTTTGTTGTACATGAAATAAAATTAGGATTTCCATCAACTTGTATAGGTTCTACCTTTGAGGTTGGAATCAAAGTATTAGGGGAGTTGGAAGTGTTATGATCATGTTGAAATTGTGAATTATAGCTTTGTTCATTTTCTTCAACCGTGTATATCTTGTTGTTGTATTAAATTTCATTTAATGGTGAAGAGTAGAGGGGACTCCTTTCATAGCATGAATCCATGGTCTCCCTAGGAGAAGGTTGTATGAAAGAGGTCTTGGCATTATATGGATAGGGGTAGGTAATACTACAGGTCCGACCGCAATGGGTAATGTGATCATTCCTAATGGTTGGATATTAACTTTGTCAAATCCACAAATATTAACATCATTGAGTTGAATAAGCTTCTTGCCCACACCAATTTTATCTAGGAGATCAATGCTACAAACATTAAGACCTACTCCATTATCTATGAGGGTGCACCTAACTGCAATTTCATTAATGATCACCTTTATCATTAAGGCCTCATGTTTATTTTGGATCTCAAGTGAGGGTAATTCTTGTTGAGGGAATGTGATATCCGACTTTTTCACTTGCATAAAATCAAATGAGATTGCTACATCATTCAATTTAATAGAAGACTGGATATCATTCTTTTGCAAAATTTCTTGGAGCATCCTATTGTATGTAGGTGATATTTGAATCAAATCCCAAAGGGAGATGGTTATTAGAGTACGCCGAATTTTCTCACCAAGATCATACTCTTTACCACTACGTTGAGGAATGTTATATGTGTGATCAATTGTGTGATAAGTTGGTTGTTGTGACACAAGTTTACTAGGGAGTTTCATTGTAAAATTCAAGATATCTCCTGGAGTTAATTTATGAGGTCCTATGATGGGAGGTGATTTAGGAGGCTCACTAATTAAAGGAGGTCCAATTTGTGCATTCATAACCTCAACTGAGTTACCTAGATGACCTTCTAGTGAGGGGGGGATCTAATGTAAACTTAACATCTTCATCTATGCCATCCATATTAGTGCTTGTTGAGAGAAATGAAACATTCAAAGAGGGACAAACAAGATTCTCATGACACTCAATAATTGAGTCTTCTAACACCAAGGTACCTTCGTCACAAGTAGGAGAGGTATCGGGAGAATAATTAGGATTGTCGTGATTTTGTATGATTGCATCCTCTTGCACCAAAGCTTTAATGGGTGATATAGATGAGATGAAATCCTCAAGGGATTCATCTAACATGTCAAATTCATCACAACTAAAGGGTTTGAATGATATGCTTTCTCCAAGGTTTATCATTTAGTTTATGGTTTTTATTTTGATGTTTTTAGGGTAGCTTTTGGTTTGCAATGATTGTAAAATGGAAATTAACCTATCCAAACTATGAAATGATGCTGAAAATAAAGTGAATGTATACAAATTTGAAATTATCCACAAATGAAACATTCAAATTTTTTCCCAATTTGCAATGCCTAAACTAAATGGATGATTAGACCTAATGCATCAAACAAGAATCCCCAAAAATTTTTAGATTGAAACAGTGGTTTACCAACGAATCTAGGAAGTGTAAAAGACCACAAAAATGATCAAAAAAGTTGGTTTTGAAAGGCTCTCAAGGACTCATTCACCCATGGTCGAATGGGTCCTTGTACAGGGTTTGAAAAATGAAAATTGGAATTTCTGGGTTGTTGTATGTGTTCTCTGTTCTAGGTCTCAGACTATGATTTTTGTGACAAAATTTTCTAGATTTAAGTGACCTAATGCAAGTGAAATCAATGACAAATGATGAACAATGTGACATTTAAAAAAAAGCAATTTTGACTCAATTTTTGAATGTGAATGATTAAAAACACACTAATATGCAAGTATTATGCAAAATCAATGTAATATGCATGCAAATTTTTGAACTTTTTAGTTTTTAAAAGATGCAAAATAAAACCTAAAACCCTAAATGAGATGAAAACTAATGAAAGTTTAACAACCCTAAATGAGATACAAAATAATGCATGCAAAGTAATGCAAATCCTAGATCCGGGGTTTAAATAGACTCCAAATTTTAGATTTTTTTGTACAAAATCAGGTTCACCAAAAAGAAACATAGAAAAATAGGTGTAATCAAAATGATATGTGTGTTGGGATGATATGATGGACCTATCTTCCTATTTTCATTAGGAAATGAGATCCACACAAAGAATTGACTTACAACTCTTAGGTAAGTTAACTCAATGAGGGAATCTACAGATTTCCTTATGATTGAGGATAGGGGTATTAGCCTAAACAAAAAATTTGGGAGAAAAACTAAAAATAGTAAATTACCACAATTATGCAAGCTAACACTTGGATCTTCAATTTAAAGCATAACATGAACAAAAACAACAAAGTTTTGGCGAATCTGAGAAGGTTTAGATATTGTGCACTTGTCATAAAAAGCTTGTTTCAAAAGGTTGTTAGAGACTCATTCGCCTATAGGCGAATGAGTCCTTGTGTAGAATTTTAAAATATAATTTTATAGTCCTTGGGCCCCATGTTTGCACTCCTGATTCCCTCAATCCCACTGTCGAAAAGCCAAAAATAAATTCAGGATCTAAGTTTCTATGGTTTGACAAAAAGGGTGAAAACAAATGCAACTTTGCAAAATTTCTCTTTTGAGATCTTCAACTTTTCTTCAACCTATGAACTTGCACATACACATGAGGGGGGGAATTGTTTTTTTTTGGTGAATGGCGGTTTTCCTTGGTCAAACCCTATTTTGGTAATTAAACCTTGAAATGAAACAATGAAATATGAAAGCAATGATGAATGGACAAGTTCCTTATTGCAACTCACCAAACCCTTGATTTGATACCCTTGAATGGAGATCCTTGAAAGACTAAAACTTGAAGACTCTCATGGATAATCATGTTCTCTTCTAACACATTATATTTCTCCAAGATGGCTAGGATCTCACCTAAAGCATTGGCATCAAAATTGGCCATATTAATCATTTTGCCAATTATTGGTATCCTTGGACTCCAAACGTCTAGGATGACTTTCAACTGATCCTTTACTTGAAGATGCATTGCACAAATGTTTTTTATTTTATTATAACCATTCCAAGTGTCTTCAAGGTGGTCGTGGAAGAATGATACCTATGGCCTAATAGGTTATCCATTATTAATGTCAATTTTCCTTCTTCCTCCACCCTTGCCCATTTCTCAGCTTCTTGGATCTTCTTAAGGGCTTCTTCCAATTCTTTTATGTTCATATTCAAATTATTCCCCTCGCTAGATGATATACCTTCAATAATGGCCTTGGGAAGTGGAAGAAGTCCTGCAACTTTATTATATTCTTGTGGCAATTTTAGATTCTAATCATTATCTTTCTACAAATCAAACTCTAACTTCCTAACTATTGCCTTAGTGAACATGGTTGTGTTCATTGTCAAAGATACTGCCTAGAGGGAACTTGTACCTCCAAGCCTTCTTACAATTATATTTCCTATCAATTCATTGGCATCCCTAATCATTTGTGGCTTGTTCGTTTCATGATATACAAACCAAAATACCAAGGTCTCATGCTTGGGATTAAATCCTGAACAAAAGTACAAGGCCTCTACTTGCTTCTCAAAGGTGAGGACTGGGTCATCTCCTTCGTATCTCCTAAGTATATCAAATGCAATTGTTGAAAAGATATCCCATCCTTCTAGAAACAAGAATCCATTATTCCTTACAATCTCCCTCCCCTTTTGAGGGGGCATATCAAATATGTTAAAATTAGCCTCAACCAAGACTTCTATTGCAACCTTCTATATGTCCTCTTCTTTCATCTTTTCTCTTCTCTCCTTCATATTTCCATGGTATTCTTCCCCATTCTTCTCAAGAAAAGAATCCTTGAATTCCCTAGTAGTGATAAGCTTATCATTAACAATGAATTCGACACAATCCAATGCTTTGATATCATCCAATGTCACTCACCAAATCTCAAACCAATGCCCTATCATTGGAGGGAGCCTCAACCATAACCCTTAGTATTGGATTGATGACTTGCCTAATTTTTTCAATGTTTGACACATACTCATCCTCACCAATAGGGTAATGCACCAAGGGTTGGGGCTCAATCTATTGTAATGGAACTAACACTTCAGCGAGTTGTTGCATGATGGCTTGAGAGGAAGATTCAAGCCTTTGAAATTGAGCCTGATATACATTTGCCAACAAATTGTTGGCATTACCAATCATAACATGTATTCTAAGAACGGGGTCTTCAATTTATGTATGGCCCCCTTTATATGAAAGATCAACCCCTTCTCTTTTTTCTTATTGTATTTGAAGCTTGATCCACGTCTCCCTCTTTTTCTTTGCCTTAATTTTAGATGAGTAGTTTCTTATTAAGTCCTCAATTTTATCAAACTCAAGCATATAACCTGACAAATTATATGCAATTCTTGTATTGTCGATGAATTTTTTTGGGTCACAAATTCTTACTTTATCCACTTTCATCCTGCATGGTTGTAATTTAGTATACGAAAACTCCAAGCCTTCCTTGGACGTTATTTGGAAGTGTATAGGAGTGAATTTGCACCCCTTTTGCAAATTCCCCTTTCATACATCCTCACCTTAGAAAACCAAATCCGAAGGTGAAACTCCACATCAGTTGGCTAATTCCCTTCCACTTGGTATCTTTTTGTTGAGTCAGTAGAGGAATATTTGTTGGGGACGCCCGTGCGGTGCATAAACATCTGCGTGACACGCTTACATCCTTGACGGATTCTTGCATCTGAAGTTGGCAGAGGCGTTACACTTCCTATTGGGAA